>VDFB02381952.1:0-23288 GCA_007258455.2 Sequoia sempervirens | reverse complement strand
TTACAAAACGAGATCCTATTTCCAAAAAATTGAAATTGGGTTTTCTTTGTGGGCAGGTTTTTCCTTGTATTTTAGTTCAGGAAAAGCATTGGGAATCCAAACCTAGGCCTTCAACCTGGTTTGACCTACAAGTTGAAGGTCCTAACAATGTCAGAGAAAAATACTAAGTTTGGATATATGGTTGATGACTTTTTTTGCAAAATTAAAATCCATTTTAGATGTGACAATGCAAATTCCAAATATGTAATTTTTTTACAATTGGATTATTTTTTCTATTTTTCAATTAATTTATGTTGAAACTGGTCCATAAAATATAAATTTCAAGGTTTTTAATATTTTAATAACTTTTGATCAACATAATATTTTGACAAATGGATTGCATGAGAAAAAACTTCAAACAATTCTTTTCAATTTTAAAAAAATCAAAAAATGATAAGTTAAGGTCATCTTATGTGTGTTGTACATAATGATTTTTCAAAAAAACAAATATGCCTAATAAAAAATTAACAAATAAAATATATTCAATACAAAATTACAAAAAATATCAAGAACAAGCTTCAGTGAGTCACAAATATTTTCCCAAAAGGATTTAGAAAAATATGATAATTTAGGTCAAAATATGGATGTTGTACATGTACATGATATGGTAAAAAAAATTGACTTTTAAATAGTGGTTTTTAGAAATGCCTATTGAAACTCAATTTGTACAATCTAAGTATTGAAATAAATTACATATTTGGAAACTAGACTCTGAATACTAAATTTTATGATTAGTGACTTTTTTGAAGATTCCATCTCTAAGTGCTTCAAATTTTAAGGTCAAATGTGTCAAATGTTGAAAATCAAGGAAAACACTTCACTTTTTGGCCAAAAAGTGGACTCAACTTCTTGCCAACACCCTAAGTGTCCTTGTTTTGAATACCACACTATGTCAACTATAATTTGAGAGACTTGAGTTGGTGAATAATTCCTAAATGCTATCAAAATATCAAGGATTCAAGATGATAAGCTCATTCTCCAAATGAAATTCTCATAGTATCCTACTTCCCAAACAAGGAATCTAATTGAGTCAAAATTTGATTGGGTGTGGTGTGAGATTCAACATGAAAGAGAAGATCATGAGACATAGACATCCATAATGTACCAAAATCTTGATGTAAAATTTCACTTGGGCATTACAATTTTTTTTTCGTTCACAACAACTACAAACTTAAATGATCGAGCACCTTACATGAAGCTTAATAGTGTTAACTTTAATACGTCTCCATTCTCCACGGTGGCATCAACTCATCATTGCCAATTATAGGCTTTCAGAAAAGAGTGGTAAGGTACCAAGGCTATAGTCTTTCTTAGACCTACAACCTAAGCCTCGAAAGTTCATGATGACCTTGTGTACATATCCCCTCCTAGGAAATTAGAGGCTTTGTAGTTTTCCCCACAATGTTAAAGGGAGTTCATTCTCTCCTCTTGCATGAGATCTTTAATCTCTTTTTTAACCCATGACTATTAATTAAGTATAAGTCATCACTTAGTTAATTATAATATAATAATAACTTTTTATAATAACTTGCCATCAAATGTTGGGTCCATACCAAACATTAGTGTAAAAACATTCACATTATTCACAAGGGGTCACACATACCATAAAACCAAAGATCATACACAATGATTTTCATGAGCATTCCTCCATATACACAAGCTAATTAGCTCATACACATCACATGTAAACCAATGTTTGGATCATACACAGATCACAAGAATAATGGTGATTAGCTCATATGTACATCAAAAGATACAATAATTATTATCTCATAGACATATCATAATTACATTAGGGACTGGTTCCAACATATGTTGCAAATACATAGTATCAAACTCCAACATACATCACATATACATAGTGACGAGCTCCAATATACATCATAAATACACAATAATGACCTCTAGCATACATCACAAATACATAGTGATGAGCTCCAACATACATCACATACACATAGTGGCAAGATCCAACATAGATCACACACATGGTGATGAGCTCCAACATACATCACATCCACAATGGTTGACTAGCACATCACTAAGACATGCCCATAATGCATCATAGATAGAAATAATATCAGTACATTATGCACTACACCATAGGTCCTATCCTCTTCTCTGGTCTTTTCCACCTTTAGACAAATGGGAAGAGGATTTGGTGCATCCCATACTACATGGTGGCACGGGTCTGTCCTCAACCCAACAAGGCCAAGTCTATAGTCTGACAATTGGGAAGGGGATTCAATGCATTCCATACTACACCATGGGTCTATCCACCATCCCAAGGCTTTCCCCAACTAGTGAACCTACCATAACCCGGTGGATTCCAACTTCAATCACCTGTAGGTCACTGGTGACAAGTATGTCCACCTAGGAAGAAGTAGCTCCTAACATATACCATGTTGTGACCTTAGTGATATTGTTAGTTTTCTTCTTCAAAATCTTGAGTAACACTTAGCATCAATCACTTTTGTGCTTATCAGTGACAACTAGTGAACCCTATCAATACAACGATTAGCCTTGGATTATCGTTACCTACACAAATGGGTCCCTACACATGCAACTACTACAGTTGTATCATAACTAGGGTAGCCTACTTCCTTCACCTTCATGAACTAGGTGGATGTTGACTAATCCCTAGTAGTAGCCCAGACATTAGTCATTGGCACATTCCAATTACTATGTGTCAGTGCTCAAATATCCCAAAGGTTCAAACTTGAGCAGGTCATACATAACATGAATCACAATCACAATCAATAGATACACATACCTATACATAGAGACCTCTAGATATGGAGCTAGTTTTCACAACACATAAATTTACATGGAACCAACATGAGATGGCCTTTACCCAACATATACATATAATCAAATACGCATGTGTCATCCCACAATAATAGGTTACACTTTTGGCCAAACTTGACATTGAAATCAACATTTCGTAGAAAAACTCACTCTCTCTCGACACTTATAGTAGAAACTATTAGGAATTTGAAAATGATGAAAACTATGATTTAGAGATTTTAATCAGAGATTTTAAATGGTATTTAAAAAAAAAATAGAAATTAAATTATAATTTTTTAGCATCTCCTTTTGATAACTAGTTTTACTAGTAAACAACATTTTTAAAAAGTGGTGTACTTTGATCACATAATTTTTTTTCTATAAAGGATAAAATTCTGATTTTTTGAATTTAGGTTGGTAACACAAGTATAGTGCTTCATTTTGTTTCATAGCATTTTGTTGAATATTTTTCTTTAATTAAGTTTTTAAAGTGAAAACATTTATAATTTAGACATAGGTGCACTTCTCGGCTTGCATAACTTTTTTGGTATGTATTGAAATTCAATTTTTCTTTTTTTGTTGGAACGAAGACATCAATACCTAGTTCATATATATTTTTCAAAATTTTTTCCTCAAATTTACTATTTTTCCACAATGATTTTTCACCGAACTTGATGTTCGGTGAAAAACCTATGTACAGTAAAACTAAAATATAAAATATAAAATAAAAACAAAATATATTAAATTTATAGTTGTTGGAAAGAACGTTTCAATCACTACAATCATCTAGCTTGGTTTATCAAGTTGACTCTATTTGCACCTCCTTCCCAAGCTTTGATAGTAAAAAAAATGCATAAATTTTGAAATGGTGGAGGGGAAGGTGAAAAAAGGGGGTTCATTAGAACCCCTGAATGAACCCCCTTCATTAGAAGGGGGGTTCATTCAAACCCCCCCATATGGTGCAAGAGGGGGTTCATTAGAATGGCGGAGGAGTTCATTCGAAGGGGGGGTTCATTAGAAGGGGGTTGGTTCATTTGAACCCCCTTCATTAGAAGGGATAAACCATTTTAAATTTTTTGATGGGAATTTCTAATTTTCCTTCATTCAAAAAATTGTAGCCCACTATTGTGGGTTTACCTAGACCATAAATTAGTCAAGTCCATTATCCTTCATTTAAATTAGTATTTAGAAGCAATATGTATTAATTATAAGTTGTTAGGTTTCTAACTCATTTGTTCATCTAATACCCATTTTAGCCTCACTGACAATCTACTAGAGAGGGAAGGTCAATAAGTTAAGAATAACCCAAACCTAGAGTTATCCCCCAAACCCCGACTTGAGGTCATAGAAGCATCCTTCACCCAAGGACCACCTATACCCACTTCTAAATGGATCAAGGTCACACATAGTTCTCCTCACATGGTATATCAAGGTTTTTTTAATTTTTTCCTTTCATTATTAATGCTTATCAACAATTAGGAACATATACATACACATATAAATTAACAACCCATATTATAACACCCCACTTTAAGGATATCAAGGTCTTGATTTAAACTTGACCCATTATTATTCACAAACCAACTTGAATGTCCTCAAGTTCATCTTATCAACATAGATGGTAGGCTTATTACACAACACTAAACTACCTTGGTTCACACAAACCCATAGGAATTCACTTCCATTTGAAATTTCATATAATAGGTTTAATATTGAGTGTTTTCTATTCAAGGGGTGGGCTCAATAAATAACTTTAGTCACATGAAATCCCTTATGAGCCCAATACCCAAATACCATTCTTAGGTTTATTCACATACTTCATTTGGTAATTAGCATTCCAACACTTCCCTCTTACTAGTAATAGGCATGATATTAACATGTGTTAGGTACACTATTTTGACTAGGAATAAGGTTTGTAACTTAAATGTTTTGAGAACTTTTAATTCCACAAGAATGAACTATCAACAAGGTACTATCAAATCTTTGACCCATTTAGAACAATTATCATGGGAATGTTTCATAGATAAATACTAATCACATAAGTAGATTTAATGGTTCTAAGTATTCGAGTGACAATTAATAACAAAAGACTACACATCCCATATATGGGAGTCACAATTGAAGAACTCAACTAATACTCTACACTACCATTTGTAAGAGTATTTATAACTATTCAAACCATGTATCCTAATTTAATAAACCTATATCATGACACTTCCATCCAATTGCATCAAGATTGAACCTCAATGCTACTATTATTCCTAATCCAACCAGAACATCCCAAGGTTTTGTTTATAATTCTGTAAACACACATCCGCCTATTGCACTCCTAATGTTTATTTTCCATGTGATTAGCAAACTTTGGTCTCTGATGGATAGAGTTGCAATGTCTTGCACCATTCTTTAGGTCCTTTCCAATTCAATGCACCAATCTCCTATTGACTTCTCCTCACATCTTACTTTTCCTTCTTCTCAAAAAACAAAGCCCAAAAATATTGATTTATGAAGGGTTGTGGGTCCATTTTCCTGCCCTGCATGTCATATCTCATCCTTGCCCAATACATTTTCAAATGGCCAAAGAGGTGAAACACAATTCTTAACACATGTCCAACGATTCTTATTTATTTCAGGTTGTCTCCTCACTGTATGGAGGAGATCAACTCATATATACGTTTGATTTTCTTGAACCCCAAGAATAGAGTCATCACCTCTCTTAGTCTATTATTTATTTATTTATTTTTAATTTTTTTTTTACTCTTCAACATTCACCGTGGAGGTAATTAATGGGGATGTGACACTTGA
This sequence comes from Sequoia sempervirens, assembly GCA_007258455.2. Taxonomy (NCBI): domain Eukaryota; kingdom Viridiplantae; phylum Streptophyta; class Pinopsida; order Cupressales; family Cupressaceae; genus Sequoia; species Sequoia sempervirens. Next base: position 17,660 of record VDFB02381952.1, on the reverse strand, counting down.
TCACCCCTGTTAAACCACTTTCTCTTCTTAGCAACATCTTGAGGTTCAAGTTTTGTACCCATGGTCACTCTGTATAACCCTAGAATTTATTAAAATGTATTTTCATTTGTGATTTCCAATTATACTAGTTATATGAAGTGAGCAAAGAAATATGTGTTGGATCTATTATGAAAAATTATAAATGAAATAATACAATATTATAGACCCCCTCGATGTAGAAAATATCTCCTTGATCCCAAAAAAATTGACTCGTGTGCACATTTCCAAAAAAATAACCAAAAAAGAAAAATCTAAGATTTGATTAAAATAATAAATATTTGGTTAAAATTCTGGAAAAATAGATACATTTTTTCCCAATCTAAATATTTCTACTTACATCAACACATATACGTTCATCTCTTTTAAACATTACTTTATTGTAGCTTTTAAAATAGATTGCACTATGAATTTTTTTTTATAATAAAACTATAAAGTTTGTATGGTCTAAGGCTTCTCTTTTACCATTAACCACAACTGCAATAATACAAATTTAAAAATAAATCTAATTTTACATAAAAATATATTATCATTATAAATGAATTCAACATAAGAATCCACTTCAATATATAATCATATTAGAAAGTATTCCATCAAAATAAAAATATGGTGTTTCAAAGCTGATTTTGATTCACAGGGGTTGGTTTGGAAGATATTGCACTGCAAGCTACCTGTGGGAGATAGATTGAAGTACATTATGGTCCAACTAGCAAACTACCCTTTTTGTAAGGCTATGGAAAGTTTGAGGCACATTTTTGGGATTGTGTATATGTCAAAAGGCAATGGTTTACTGTTTTTAGAGACTTCTCAGCTATTTTTAATCGTGACTTAACTTGGAAAGAGGTTGTTTTTGGGCTTGGTATGTAAAAGGATGTGATTGTTGATTCTATTCGTCATGTTAGTTTGAAAAACATATGAAGAAATTGGTGTGCTGCAATGTTTTCTAATAATTTTTATCAGGCTGTTACTTTTTTCACAGATTCAGATAATACGTAAAAAGAATGAGAGAGCTAAACATCAGTTGCAGCAAATTAAAGATCAGATAGTGAAGTTTCAGATAGACAATAAACTTGATCATAATGTTATACAGTTTTTGTCTATGTAATTGTATTTTATGGTTGATATCTTGTACTGCTTCAGTGAACGTCAATGGCTCTTGTAGATATTGTATAGTTGATTTGCCATGTTGACTTGTCATGTTCTACAGCTACTGCGGATAGCTTTTTTCTTATAAATTCTTTTGCTTTGTTTAATAATAAAAAAAAAATTTAATAATCCCGTAACTAATGGAATTGGCATGGGTATGAAAACTTCATTACAATGCGAAAAGAATGCGGTTCTTCAAAAATCTCCAAAAGAAAAAATTGCGGGTAAATAAATTCCACTTTGATCGCTACAAAAAGGAAGACTGACTGAACCTCCACTACACTGCAATCTCAGGCCGCAGCTACAGTCCAACTGTCATCATAGTGATTGAAATATGCTTTCATTCCTTACGTGCCTAAACATTGTCATGGCAGCTCTTCCGAAAACATATCCCAAAATCTTGACTCCATAATATCCTCTCTGTAACGCGTCGTCTCTGACGACATGTCTGTATAAAAGAAACTGTCGTCCGGTCAATGTTACCGGCTACTGGGTGACCTGGTGCAGCAAAATTTGACCAAATAGCCATTATGATGCGATGTTTTGTGGATGAAAATTACAGATAATACATAAGAAACTGGGGGCAACGCTTATTTCGCATTGCCTTATTCCATGCGATTCGCCATTCAGAATGTCGGTTTGAATTCACCAGGGAATGAAGATTTTTAATTGACAGTGCCCGGCTACAGTAAATTTCCTTGCTAGGGGCTGAAAATTTCCCTGATTATTTAGAACAATCTCGGTCTCACAGTTTTATGACTTACAGACAGCAAGCGTTCAACTGCGCAAATATGTTCGTTCAATTCAAACCTTCTATCAAGTCAATTTTTTATCACGTTTATTCATTTACAGTTCTCTTTTCAATATGAAAATATATTTTAAAAATATATATTATACACTAAATTAGGTAGCTGCAAGGTCCAAATTTGATGGTTGATTCTATCTATCATGTTTAGTCTTGATGGTTGATTCTATCTATCATGTTTAGTCTCTCTTTTTAATATGAAAATGTATTTTAGAAGTGTATATTATATTAAATTGGGTTACGTCAAGGTCTAATTTTGACGGTTGATTCTATTTGTCAAGTCATTTTTCTATGATGTTTTTAGTTCTGCCCATGGCAGAATATTTATGCATTCATTGCATTCAATTTTTTTGAGTGATAGTGACAATCCAACCAATAAACATCTAAAATTAAAAACTTTACCAACAATTTTATATAGTCTATTTTTAATTGTCTATTTCTAAAATTGTTAAAATATTTTTTATCTTTCTTTTTATTGGTTCATGTTGTCAACAGTCATTGCAAAAATTAGAATTTTTTTCTTTCTTTCTAAATTATGTGCAATGCAATTTATTTAATTCATGAATCAAATTTCAAACTTATTAATGACTTGAATGACATGAGCATTATTACATACATCATCATATAATTACATTGTTGACTTACAAGTATTATTTTACATATTTTATTTAATAATTGACAAGATTTTCAAAGCTTATAAATAAATGTGAGTACATTCAATGCATATTTTATATTTGTTTACCAAGTGTGTATTAAATATCACAATAAAATTTATCTATCTATAATAAATATAATAAAAAAAAAAATTATGTATCTACAATTAATATTTCAATAAAATCTATTTTAAAAATATATATGTAATAATATAATTTGGCAAGGCAAAAATTACATAAATATCACATTATCAAAACGATAAGAATAAATATATATATGGAATTATTATAATAATATATTTGTATAATTGAATATCTTTTATTTTTGGAATATTAATTAACTATAATAATAACATTATACAACAACAAACACTTATATTACACCCCTACTTACTTCTATTAACTAAATGTTTCAAACAACAAAAGACACCCATATGAATTTTATTTTTTATTTATGCAACATTAATCAAATATAATAATAACATTATACAACAACAAACAATCACATTACACCCCTAGCTGCTTCTATTAACTAAATGTTTAAAACAACAAGTACACCCCACATGATTTTTTATTTTTATTTTTCATTAGTAATCAACTATAATAATGACATTATAAAACAACAAACAATCACATTAAACCCCTAGCTATTTCTATTAACTACATGTTTAAAACAACCGAGCACACCCCACAATGGGCAGAACCTGATGCAAATGCATCTCTTGTTTATTTAGAATTCTTTCAAACATGAAAATATTTTTCCAAAATCTTATTATAAATAAAATATATTGTATAATTTTTGACGATTTATCTAATATTTTTCTTTTATTTGATAACCTTTTCAAAATTTTAATTGCATTTTAGAGAAAAATAAGTAAATGCAATCATACAACCATTGAATTTAAACTTTAACTAAAAAATTTACATAAGTAATGATAATCTCTAAATTTGATGGTTGATTCTATTTGTCAAGTTATTTTTCTATGATGTTTATTTATTTAGAATGTCTTTCAAACATGAAAATATTTTTCCAAAATCTATACTATAAATAAGATATATATTGTATAATTTTTGACAATTTATCTAAATTTTTTCTTTGTAGTGTACTATAATACAAAATTATAATCTAAAAGCATGGCATACTACAAAATTAAAAAATAATAATTAAAATTTCTTAATAAATTTTGTCATCTAAAACTATTTATCATAGTAAAAAATGTTGACATATTATTCATTGATTTTGTTATAATATTACTAAAATAAATTACTCTTCAAATATGGAAGGGTTACAAATTAACTTGTCACTCTATATTTGATTATTATTTTTTTAATTTTATGTATTAGAATAATAACATTGTAGAGGAGAAAAATACATGATTTATATTTTAATTTTATGTTTTATGTTATTTTTTAGACATATTTAGTGCATAGTTTTAACACAATTTTGTTATTTTGTGTATGTTATGATTCCAATCTTGAAATAGCCATTCTTTAATATCAAATATTTTTTCTCAAAACATAACTAATTGAATTCTTGTCACATTTTTGTCTTAGGTTGGATTATGCATGTAATCATATGCTCTAAATTGCATTAAACCCACAATCCTATCTCCTAGACTAGATAATAGGTGTTATCCTACCCCTAATTCTAATTTTAATTGAAACAACCACTGCCTATTCTAATGGGTACCAAAAAATTAAATTTGACACTAGGCTTGTGTATTTAAAGACATAATTCCAAGATGCTTTAACATGTTATGGGTATATAAATAAAATGCCACATAAAATCTATCTCCTCTCACATGAATCAATTCATATTAATCATTAGCAAACAACAAACATTATAAATTAATAAAATTAGATAATCATCATCAAATTACTTCAAAGGTTGTATATTGTTCATAATTTGCATCAAATTAAGCTTACATAAAACACAATTGACATCACACATTATCTTACATCAAACCTCACTATCTTCAATGATTGGTCCTACACTTTATCCCTACACTTTTGTGATACATATAGAGATCAAGTTGATTCTTATGATGATGTTGTTGCACCTAATTATTGTAATCCACATACATATCATGTGAAATAGTTATACAAATATTGTAAATGACTTTATTTCTTTTGATATAATAGTTCATGCATGTTATATTGATTAGTTCATGCTCGTTGTATTGATTATATTATATATCTAATTCTTGATGGATTTAGTGGAATCAAAATGCATAATTAAATATTAAATCATTCACATTTCTATATATTTAAAAATTAAGTTTCATAATAATGCTTTTCTAATCTACACATTTAGAGAAAATATTATCAACAAAGATTTATAATTATTTTGTATATATCAAATGCCTTATAGTGCATTCATTAGTCTTGCATATGATTTCATTGAGCACTTTTAGTAGCTTCCTTAGACTATGCTTAAATTGTAATTTTAATATATTAGCCTTTATTAGTCATTAATTAGGATACTCTATGGATTTTTCAATGTTCTCTAACAATACATTAATAGATTCTCATATTGAGTATTTGAGGGAACATTATCTATCATATTTTAGGGACCATAAATAATAAAACAAATTACATACCTTATAACCTCTTCCACTATATTTTACACTCATTTTAGTTGTTCCATTTATCATACATTTTCACCCCTTCTTCACACCTTGTCTATTCATGTGCATCTTGTTTATCATTATGTGCTTCATGTTTCCCACTTTCAATGTGTTTATGTTCTTGTGTAAGCCTTATTTATCATTATCCATGTAATGTATATCCTTATCTAGCTAAAATTATGTAACTGGTTTCTTCCCATTCATATGTTTAGAACCCTCATTTCAACTCTTTTTCTAATGTACTTCACTCTTTGATGATGAAATTGATGTTAGATCACTTACTATACAAAAATTCTTATTAATTTTTTCTTTCTAAATATTTTAGGCATGATAGAATTAAATTTTGGTTGTAATCCCTTAGTGCACAAAATCCTTGTTGCATGTATGATTTAACAAATGAGGTTTGTTTTGGTGAATTTTACCATAAAAATTTAAGAAAATATAAATAAGAACTTTATTCCTATCATTTGACTCATCCTTATAATCTATTCCATAAGTTATTTCTTGTTAACAACAACAATACAAGTTCTCTCTATTGTAGGTTCTCTTAGAGGAGATTTTATTAAAGGTTTTTCCAGTGCAGTTTATTATTATTTAGAGATTTATTTCTCTTCACTGGAATCCCTCCTATGGATCCCTCTTTCTTCATTGCACCTAAATTTTTTCTTCCATTTTTCACTCTCCTTACCTAGCCATCTGCACTCCCATTTTCATCCCCAAAACTACATACACCCTAGTTTCCATCCTCTCTTACAAGATTCTTTCCTCCAAACCTTTGTTCATGTAACTTTTATAATATTTTTTATCTCATATATTTTGAGCATCATCACACACCTCCAAGATCAAATTTTGCACTCTACAATTTTGTCTTTCATAATATTATTGTCCATTATATCCTCATGTTTCCATATCCTAGTCTATATACATCCACTTTTAAAGTTTCTATTATATTTTTTTAGAATAATTTACAAGGAAGATAACTATTGCAACCTCCCCTAAAAATTCATTTCTTAAGTGAATCAACGTAGATTTCTATGAAATGATCTAGTTAAAAAATTTATATCTTAGGACCTTTTGGAACTTCCAAAATATTATCACTCTATTATAGTATGAACCCTACTAATCCTAGGATAGCCTTGGCACCTTAGTAGGGAAAAATTCACCCGTGTGTCAAATGTCACTTCCTAGAGCTCACAAATTATACCTAAAGCCTTCTAAAAATATACACATCACATATAATAATTCAATACTAATATTGGGTGGATTTTCTCTCTTTTCTACCTTCATTCTATAGTCCTTATCATTTATTTTCCCTTTTCATTCCATTTTCTATTATGTTTCTTGAGTTTTACTAGTTGAAGAATTTTTTATAATTATAAAAGTAAGATTCTATGTAAAATTTACACAATTTTAATAGGTTTTCCAAAATTACCCCTTACCCTTACATAGGTTTCCTTGGGGACATACCCATCTATTGGAATGGTCAACCTCATATATTTTTAAATAACACCCCTAGGAGCCTCCTAAAGTAATTCTAAGGCTTTTAGATTCACATAATTTTTTGTTCCTAGGTTCCTTTTTTCATTCTTCTAAGTTTAATTTCCTAGAAAAGTTCATATTTATGTATTCAACCTCAACCCTTGTGTGTTTCAACTTATTTTAGGCAAACACTCTTTATTTTCAAACATTTAAAGTGGTTTAATTTCATCTATTCTATCATACAAGCTTGATAATAACACCTATTTTATAATCACACATGGGTTGTTAGCTTCTTATTTTTTTCTATCATTTCGTGAGCCTATAAATTAAATGCTTATTTCCTTATGTCTTTTAGTATCAACCAAAAATAATTATATAGGGATTAAGAAAATTTGAGTGGATAACTTTCTAGATGGGAATCTAGATGAAGTTATGTGTATGTGAAAAACAATTGTGCTAAAGGTAATGTAGAGAGTGAGAGATATACATTAAATATTAAATGTTAGCATGTGCATAAATATGGGGGACAAAAAAATTGGTCACAAAATAATTTTGGTCCATGAAAAGAAAAAAAATGAGCATATTTAACATGCTCATGTTTTTGATAAGGAAAAGAAGGTTTTGAAGGGGACTTGAAACCCTTTACATTGAGAACAGGTTGCAAAAGATAACACGATAACACCAAGTAGTCCCCCCAAAAAAAAAAGTTGTTTAAAGATGAGCAATAGAAAAGTTACAAATAGATATACCATCAGCAAAACACTAGAAAAAAGGCCTAAATACAACAAAAACTACTGAAATTGATCTAAAATATTGGCAGCTTCTAAATTGCTAGAGATAATGTTCTCATGCATCTCCAACACTTCTTCAAGCTCCTAAAGAGGAACAACAACCCTCTTCTTTGTATTGCTTCAGGCTCTCACACACAACCCCTCATCCATGCTCTTTTTCATTTGATTCTTCTGATCTTCACTAGCTATCTCTTGCACGTTCTCACCAAGATCCAACAATTTACTAGTCCACTTACGGGCTTTTCCATTCAGCATAGTGAGCCCCTAAGCACTAGTATGGAGTGATTGATTACTAATGTGCACCACAGTACTCAAATCTTTATATATTTTATTGAATTTTTCCCTCCAGGAAAACCAACCTATCCTCATGATCCCTGCCCAATTTATCAGCATCTGTCGCCACCTTGTCAAGGAAAGCATTCATGGTTTCAACCTTGCTATGCACAATCCATTCCTTTTTGTTACAGTTAACCAAAACAATAATGATATTCTACAACTCATTCATCTTGATATTGATTTACTTGACCTCTGAGAGAAGCCATTTGAACAGAGATAGGAGGTTGTTGATTCCATCCTCAACCAACCTTATCACAAAATCTAGATTAATCTTCTCCCAATTCAGAGGATCATTAGTCAAATTATCCAAATTCTCAAACTGGTTCTTCAACCCCCTACCTTTTCCCTTCAAATGTCCACTAATAGGAGATTCCTCCAAATCAACCACTTCAACATCGACCTACTCCTTATAATTCACCACAAAGTCTACCAACAACTCCAACTGACCCTTCTTATAACCATCCTGATCAAAACCCTAGCAATTAGGAGCCTCCAAAACCATCTGATTGGGGGAATTGTCCCTAATACCTTTAATGCCTTCACCCACTAAACCTTTACCCTTCCCACATACCAAATTTACATCCTTTTAACTCCCCTTCTTCCCCTTAACCACACTATTAGTCTAATTAGGGGAATCCAGGGAATGTTTATAACCATCCTCTATCGTTTGTTTACCTTTCCCATGCTCTCATTTCACTTCCTTTTGGCTTCCTTTCTTCCCCTTAGCCATCTTTTTCATTCTAGTAGAGACAACCTCATTCATCTCAACATTAATATTATACCCATGATCCAACTGGGATTGAGAAGCCTCAGGGTTGAGATCCTTCTTGAACTTCTTACCACCAATTTTTTTCGTAGACTCAATTTCCTCAAATCATTCCACCTCATAATCCCCATCCCATTCCTCAATATTGTAAGGAAGTTAAGGTAGCGGAACAAACTCCTACACTAATCTTGAGAGGAGAAAAATGTTAAAATTTATAGATCTTTAATAGTTACAAAACTTAAACAAAAATAAAGACAAATATCATGCATACCACAACAAAATGATTTACATGGGAAAAACCCTTTCAGGAGAAAATAACCCACACTCCAAAAGTCACCCAATATATTATTTAGAAATTAAAATATTACAATATACTTACAGAGCAAGCTTCTCAAAAGAGTATCACCACACAAAATCAAGAGACAACACGGCCACTATCACACTCTTAGAATACGCCCCCATCTACATACATCCCAACCACTTATAACAAGCTTTTTTGAAACCTTCTAGAATTAGGGTTTTACAAGGTCGTGTTTCATTTAATGTATTAACAGAAAAACCTTGGCATGTCAACAGGAAAAAACATTGACGTGTCAATAGGAAAAAACTTGACCTGTTAGTGGGAAAAAAACCTTGACGTGTTAGTGGAAAAAAACTTTGACGTGTCAATTAAAAACAATTTGGGGCGATGCCTCGAACCCCATATCTTGCTACAAGTATACAATATTTGCATGATCAGTTGTCACATACAACCATACATCCTATCAACAATAAACTGTGTATAATTGCAAGGTTGAGACACATTTTCCCAACAAATATCCCACTTGTCAAACACCTTGCAAGAGTAATGTGAGGGTGTAACCATCATCTCTTTAATTGCTAGGGGCCGAAAGGCCCATAGTTTATGAACACCATCTAAACTTCTCGGTGCTCACAGGTTTAGTTAAAGAATCAACAACATTCATCAAAGTCTCTACCTTAACCATCTTCACCTTTCCACCTTCAACCATATCTCTAACAAAATGATATTATACATCAATGTTCTTGGTCCTGGCATGAAATGTTGGGTTCTTGGCTAGACATATCACACTCTGATTTTCACAATAAATTATCACTACACATTGCTTTATTCTAATATCTGAACATGGTCTCTTAAGCCAAATGACTTCTTTACAAGCATAAATAGCTACCATATACTCTGCTTTAGTAGTGAACAAAGCAACCACGGCCTGTCACTTACTCATCCAATTAATTGCACCACCAAATAAACTAAAAACATAAGCACTAGTGGATTTTTTGCTATTAACATCACCTATCCAATCTGAATCCACATAACCATGAATATCAAGGGAAATCTTGTCTTCAGTCATATTACTATGATAACATAAGGAATATGTGGGTGAAAGTTTAACCAAAGAAATCACAAATGGGTGAAGACTTCCAATGATAGTTTAATTAATAATAGCCTCTCTCTCTTCTCTCACACATAACATAGACATAAATTTAAAAATGTGAAACGTAAACAAGGCATGTGAGCTATTTGACAAAATTCCTAAAGTAATGTGGAAATGCCATGGATGTAGGGTATGTTCAAAATGGGTTTGTTGAAAAGGCCTTAGAGACTTTTAAGAAAATGCAAAACATCTTCCCTACCTGTGCTCAAATTGGAGCTTGGGAAGAGGGTATGGATGCCCATCGAAGAAAATTTTGGAAAGGAACTTTTGTTAGATTCTAAAATTGCAAGGACCACTTCCTATCACCATAGCCTTTACAAAACTCTTGTATAGAATTCAATAAACAAGAATTTATATATAATTATCTCTTAAATTATTTCAAATTATGATCAATCCTCCCTAGTAGCTTATATTGTGTGAATAAAATGTGAAATTCCTTATGGATTCCTAATGCCTCATGTGAGGGAAAAAGTGTAGCTTTAATAACTTACTGAGACCTATTTAGACTCATGTTTCATGATCATAAATAAAAATTCATATACATAGTTGTATTTGGATATTAATATTGATAAAATTTATATACGTAGACTTATAATGTTCTTCATGTTGATAGAATGTAAACTTTGAAAATAAATATTTCCTATATGTTTGTGGCCTTCCCACATACCCCTTTGTCTATAATTCTTAGCATAGGCATGACGTTCATTCCAATTGTTTTATTAACTCAAATCATTGTCATACATGGGTTCAGGTACCATATCCCTCGATCACTGCTGCAGCCTACTGGGAACTTGTTAGTTTTGTCTGAGGAAATAAAAGGGAATCCATCAAAAGTATCTCTACTTACTGGATCTGTAAACGATTGACGAGAATAATATTTAATAAATGATAATCTATATTTGATGTCTTCAGAACTATCATATTATATTTTGAGGGCAAAAATCAATAAAAGAGGAATGTCTTTTTGGTAAACTTAAGTAATATGATTCTTTTCAATTGAATTATACCAAGGTTGATATTATGGCTATTGTGAAAATATGTTTGTATTGATTTTCAGAGAGCTTAACACAAAAAATATTTCATTACTTTTTTTCATTATTTTATTCATTATTACATTATTTTATTCAATACACATTAAACTCTAATATTTCCTCGAGCCTATCTAACGTTCTGGCTTCACCATCCTTTGCACCGTCTCCAACACTATCTCCTTCGAAAGCTTCAAGTCCAATAGGGCAACAACAAACCGCGACAAAATTTCAGTGTCCACTTTGTATTACTTCATTGTCACTAGGAACTCCTTACCAAGAACTAATTTGTGTTTGTGTAGAATATTTTGTCTAGAATATTCCTCTAGATAAGTTTGCTAGTTGTTAGATTTTTAAGATAATGATTGCTTAGTTGTGCAATCTTGCATGGAGTTGCATGCTATTTTCTAGTTGGAATTTGCTATTCTAGATGGATCATCTCTTGCTTTGTGTATTGTACTCATTCTTAAGCAATTAACAGAATGCAATTATTCATAGATAATTTTTCATCTTAATTTTTTCAATTGTGTAATTTGCAACTCGACTACTATTCTTTAAATTTTTACATGGTATCAGAGCAAGGTTAGTTTGAGTGCAAATTCATTTTATATTGTAGGGAATAAATCATGGAGGAAGGTGTGAATATTGATTAGCACATGCACTCTTTCCTATTTTCATGCATTATTTTTGCATTTTCCTTTTGATCTCTACACATCATTTCAACTCCAAATTATTTTTCAATCAACTATTGCTTCATAGATCTTAGAGTTATGCTAGTTTGCGAGTGTTCCTTGGCATCAGGTCTATTGTTTCTTTATCATGATTCCAACCTAAGTTATTCAATGACTCTAATATGGTTTCTAGCAAACAAAATTTTCTTTCCTTTCTTTTTGGATTAAGGATTCTAGTGTTACTCCACAAGTGTGCTTCCAGTGTTTCTTTGCAACAGGTTATCTCATTATGGGGAAGAGTTTTGTCCCAATAGGTTTTCTTAGTGCTACCCCCTTCAATGTACTAATAATCCTAGAACATTGACTTGTCGTGCATCCCTTCTGAATTATGAGAGTGGATTTTAGAATTTTTGCATGAGCAAAACCAATATCTATAATTAAACCCTCTTAAGTTCTCCAATGGTTCTCACTTTCCATTTGTTGATTAACACACATTAATACATTGTATGTGGCATTACCATTTTGATTTATCATTATCAGATGTCAAAATCTAACAAATATTTTGAGTCGGATGATATTACACATGTGCATTAAGTAGTGTGTTTTCCCCCACTACCTTTTCCCATGAGAATCCTTATTTCCACAATTACAGGCTCATGCTACAATTAGTTGTCTTCACTAACTTTGGTGACTTTCCTTAATCGATACTGGCACATCCTTTGCCAACACATAGCTCTCAAGACCAAAGCTGCAACCACTAACCTAGCAAGATGTTAATTCCCAGAGCTCCAATTAATGCCAACGAGAGTGAGATATTTCCTTTTGACTGTGAGAAACTGGCCTTACCACCACCAATTAATACTTCAATATTATTATTATTTTTTGCTCACTTTCCACCCCATCAACACCTAGATTAGCTAAATTATCAACCTCTCTATTTTCCTCTAAAAGTGTGGTTTATTGAGAAATTAGTAAAAGCCATAAAGAATTTGAGGACTATATCCAATAAGTCTTGGAGTTTCCAATTCATTACCCTGCCAAATCTCTCTGCATTGGCCACCAATAAGGAATCTCCTTCCAAAACCACATTTACCAATTCTAACTCCTTACAAAATTTAAACCCAAAATCAATACTTTGAACTTTGCTTCATTTTTTGTCCCCAATGAGATAGACGTCGAGAGACTATTAACCAATTCACCTTCCCAATTTCTAATTATGCAACCTGCCCCCAACGGGACATGGTTACCCCTTGAGGCCCCGTCAAAATTCAACTTGAACCACCCAATGGGAGGAAGGTGCCAAATGGCCTCACACCTCTTGGATTGAGAAATGTTGCCACCCAGCTTGGTTAAGAGTAGGAATTTTAGACCAAACAAATACTTCCTTGTGTTATTGTCCCATTCAATAAAATCATCCTTAGATGCAACATACTCAAACAATCTAGCATTGAATACTTCAACTATTGTAGCTTCCACTTTATTTAGAAAGGATGGCAAGCACATCTCTATGCCTTGAAATATTTGTCTATTTATATTTTTCTAGATTTCCCATACAAGGATTGAGGGACTAATTATCCAAAAACATGAAAACAGAGCCAATTTTTCAATATAGTCTAGGCTTTCAAGAGGCCAAGTATATCATTTGGGGGAGTCCCCATCCAGTCCAATTTGGCACAAAAGCAATCGCCAACACCCATGAGCAAAGGGGAAACTAAGCAATAGATGGTTCATGCTATCTTCATTTTCCCTACACATCTCACATTTGGAAGGGCCTTGAATCCCAATTTAGCAAATTTATCACCTATCAAGATGTTATTTTTTAGGGCTACCCATGTAAAGGTTCCAACCTTTGGTAGGTATGTTCTATGCCAACACATATGAATGGGGAGAGAGGTCAGTTGGGCACTCTTTTGCAACACTCTATAGCTATCCTTCACATTGTAGGCACTTGGCCAAGAGCCACAACAAACTAGATTGCTTGCTTGGACATTAATTATCCTTGATTTATAAGTTCTTCCAATTGCACCACTTCCAATTTAGGAAAACCCTTGTTACGAAAGCATTTCCAACACCAAATTTGCCATCCATTTTTACCATTTTCCATAAATAATACCTTACATATGGACCCCATACTTGTTGAAGATTTGATTTTGTTTGAGAAATTCTTATAGACTATCCAAACTTGGATACACCCCCATGAATCCTCCCAAAAAATGGCTAACCTACCCTCATGAATTTCCCATGAGAGGATGTCAGTGAAAAAAGGCCTACAACTCCTTACGAAATTCCAAATCCCAGAACCCTTGGGAAGATTGCTAGATAGTATATTTTTCTCTCGTTATTGCCCAGATACTTATGTTGAAGGATTTTGATCCATTTTTTATTGGGATCCATATACATATTCCATACTATATTAGCACCTAAAGCCATGTTCTACTTGAGCATATCCTTTACACCCACCCCCTAGCTTCTTTTGGCTTGCATATTTTATCCCAAGTGATTAGAGGGATCTTCTTTTTCTCTGAAGAACTTTCCAAAAATAACCTTCTCATCTTTTGGATCAAATTTTGGTTTACCCATTTGGTAATGAACGATAGGATAATAGATATATGGGAATTGTAGAGATGACTCCTTTCAACATGGTTATTTTTTTGGCCCAAGAAAACCACTATCCTTTCCAAGAGGATGGTTTGCTATTGATTTTTCCCCAAGCAAATCCCAAATTTTATTGAACTTCTTTGTCCTTTGGCTAATGGAAGGCCTAAGTACTTACATGGAAGATGCCCCTTTTTGAATTTGAGTATTGTGATTATTTCTTGCTCAATCCTAGGGCCTATGTTGAAGAAAAATACCTTTGATTTTGCTATGTTGACTTCCTAGCCTGAGGTTTCTGAGAATCTATCCAAGATCTCCTTGAAAAAAAATTCTTCACTTCTTTTGGTTGTACCAAACAACATGGTGTCATCAACAAATTACTAATGAGATATGGCTAGGAAATTTCTTGTCACCTAGATTCCTTCCAAATTTCTATTTTCCACTTCCCTTTTGATCATCACACCTAAATATTTTTCCTTTACGATGAAAAGGAAATGAGACAAAAGGTCCCCTTTCCTTATGCCTCTAGAGGATTAAAAAAATCCCTCAAGAGTGTCATATATTAGTATTGAAAACCTTAGAAAAGAAATGTAGTTGAAGACCCACTCTATCCATGACTTATCAAAACCAAATTCTTCAAGAACATTGCACAAGAAATGCTAATCTACCCTATCATAAGCCTTTTTGATGTCTAATTTGATGAAAATTCTCTCCTTGTCTTTTCTACTAAGTGTATTGCATCTTGGGCAATAATCACTCCTTCCAGGATTGATCTTCCTAGAACAAACCCCGTCTACTCTTCCAAGATTAAAGCAAGGAGGATTCTTTTAAGCTTGTTTGCAATTGCTTTGGTCATTATTTTGTAGATTGTGTTGCATAGAGCGAGGTTTGAATTCATCCAATGAGGCTAGTTTTTCTTTTTTGGGGATCGAGACTATGAAAGTTATTTTTAATTCCCTGAGAACTTTCCTCAAACCCCTTGAGTATTCAATCGCATCCACAACCTCATCCCCCACTATGTCCCAACACTACTTGAAGAAACAAGCCAAGAATACATCTAGCCCTGAAGCCTTGTCTGGATAAAGCTAGTTTAATGTCACCTTGATTTCCTCTTTTGAGAAACTGATATTAACATCTAATTATGCTCTCCCAATCTAGGAATCCCTTGAAGAAGTTGTTGATGTGGAATCCTAACATATCCCTCTCAATTTTTTAGAAGATCCTTGATGAGTTATGGAAAAAATTGGTATTTTTATCCCCTTCTTTGATCCATCTTCTCTGGATTTTTCCCTCTAGAAAATCTCTTCTTTGGAGAGCACTTATTCATACTCCCTCATCAATTCTTTTTTCTTTAAGAATTTTCACACCATCTATCCCATGCTTGAAAACCTTCTCATTCAACCCTTTGATCTTATCTTCTATTTCACCTTTAACTTCAAAGATTTTTTTTAAATTCTGCTTGTTCTAGGTTTTTAGTTGTTGTTTGATCAAATTAATCTTTTCCATTACACAAAAAATCTTGGATCCAATTTTCTTTTCTTCCTTCTACCATTGCTCGATTAGCTTAAATAAGTTTGGATCCTTGAACCACGTCTTTTCAAACTTGAATGGGCATCGAAAGGGCTTCTTGTCACCTAGGATGCTTAGATGAATGGGATTGGGCTAAAATTTTCCCATCCAAAGTGAAAGGAAAGTTCCTAGACCCCCTTTGAAGAGGAACCTATCCATTTTCTCAACAATTTTTTTGAATCCTAGCCTCCTATTAGTCCTTGTAAAACAACCATTAGATAATTAGACTTCAAACAGTGCATTATCGACTACAAATGCTTAAAAGTCTACTTGGGATTGATATCTAGTTCGGTTGCCCCTATTTCTTATACATATGGAGGATGGAATTAAAATCCCCCCAAAATGAAGTTCTTATTTGGCTTAACATTCAAAATAATCCCAATCTTATTCCAAGGGGGGTGTAAAAAGTTGGGGGGCCAAAAAGTGGCCAACTTTAAAAAAAATTAAAAACCCATAACACGTTCATGTTATAGCTTCGGGTGTACCAAGCCTAAGGCTCGGTCACATCGAAGCTATAACACACTTGCATTATAATGCGAGCGTGTTATGACATGTTTTAAGAAAAATAAAAAAAGTAAAGTGAATTCATTTTTTTACTCACATTTCCTCTATATGCGACCTGCAAACCTTTCCAAGGCATGCTCAACATTATTGAGAGCCTAAATTCCACTATTTCTTCATTGAATCTTCACTAATTCTTCACTAGAATACTGCCACATTCACGAAGAGCTCAAAGGAGTAAAATTTAGTTGTCTTTTTCTGTGAATTTGTTGTTAAATAGGTAGATTTAATATGTTTTTTTATGTTAATTTCTTTAATTTTTTAGGAGTTGATAATCCACCTCATTCTCCTCCTCATGACCAAATACCTGATGAACAACCACCCAAACAAACTCCTCTAATGATTCCTCAACATCCTCTTGGAACTCAACAAAATTTAATGGGGGAAATTGAAAACAACAAAAAATAAATTGAGGAGTTAATTGTGAGGTTGAACGATCTTGTAAGTTCAACCTTGCAAAGAACCACGCTTGAAAATTCACTTCAAGATATGTAAGCACATGTAGATGCTATTAGAAAGCAATTAAGTGGTTGAGAAAATAAGAGATGGGAGTACAAATATTTTTATGCAGATAAACTATCCTACACACAAGTCAAAAATGAAAAAATCACAAAATTTGACTTGTGCTCACTTTTCACTAAACCACGAAAAAATCAACCTCTACACCCTACAAGCAATAGGTTTCATATCCATTAGTGCAATCACTAAGGGATAAAGGACCTTTTTGGAAGAGGTGGTGGATGGTTTTTGACCATCCTACATGCAACAATAATGAGGTCCCACAATATTTCTTGAGGAAACTCTATTGCGAGTTTGTCGTCAAAAAAATCCCTAACTATTTTGATATGTGGGATTTTTGGGGTAGAGGCGGTGAGTCGGCACAAGATAGACTAGGGGCACGTCTTGATCCTTAGTGGCCAACGAGATGAGAACTCACTAGAATGGCTTATGAGCACATGGTCATCCCTTCTATTGTGAAGGAGAGTGTTGAGGTTGAGACTCTACACTCTATTATTTCTCTGACCTAAAGTATCATAGAGCATGTTAGTCTTGCAATACAATGTGAGCCGAGGGAGACTTTGAGGTGTAGGGTTCCACCCCATATTTTTTAGGCTTTCGATTCCACCTATGGTTATGACCCCA
>VDFB02381951.1:0-18473 GCA_007258455.2 Sequoia sempervirens | reverse complement strand
CTCGTTTTTCGTGCCTCGAAAAGCATGAAGATGGCCAGTTTAAGTAATTTAATGCTGGAGGGCAGTCAGAGATTTAATGGCAAAAATTACAACACCTGGAAGCAGTGGATGCTGACAATTTTTGAATACCACTGTCTCGATCAGATGATCCTCTATGAAAAGCTACTCGTCTCGAAACGGCGGGTAAGGATCAAGAGAAGTTTGATGAGCAGAATCGTGAAGCTGTCATGCTTATTAAGCTTTCGGTTACTGATGATCAGCTCCCTCAGATTCCACTTGGAAAATCAGCTAAGGAGATCTGGGATCACTTGAAGGGTTTGCATGAAACTTCCGACAATAGCTGTGCGTTTTTCTTGAAGAATATGCTGTTTTCTATCATGATGGATGAGAAGACAACTCTGCAAGCGCACCTGAATAAAATCCAGGAGATCAGAGATCAGTTGGAGGCGATTGGTCGGAAAATGGAGGAAGACATGGTCGTGATCACCCTGAAGAGTCTATCGAAGTCCTATGAACACTTCATAGAGACTCTCAACATTATGTCTGCTAATGTTGATCTTAAGTTTCCAAATCTGTGCACTATCCTGTTGCAGCAGGATCGCTGGAGACAACAATTTGGTAGCAGTGAATCATCATCCTCTACGGAGCAGGCTTTTGCAGCTAAAACCCATCCGAAGCATCAAGGAAAAGGTCAGCCTTCACAGCAGAAAGGCTCTTGTCAGACCAGTCCGAAGAAGAAAAATGTTCAGTGTAACTACCGGCCATAAATTTGGCCACATCAAGAAAGATTGTCGTGCTCGTTTGGCTTCTGAGCATAAGAAGCAGGGAGGGTTTCAGCAGAAAGCGAATGTCGCCGAACACTCTGAGCAGAAGGAATCTGCCTTTTATGCATTGATGGCAAAAAGGCCCGCAGACCATGTCAAATCCTCTGCTTGGTACATAGATTCTGGTGCCTCGCGTCATTTCTCACATAGGCGTGACTGGTTCACATATTTTTCCCCTTGCACCAATGATTTTTGGAGGTGTGAGGAATACAGCTTGTCTACATTGTGCAACTGCTCGGAAGTTCAATCTCATGAGGGACACCGAGCGGGGAAAAGGCAATGGAATCAGAATACCAGAGTCTTCAGAAGAATCACACTTGGGTCCTTTCCAATCTTCCTCCAGGGAAGAAGCCCATTAGCTACAAATGGGTGTACAAGGTGAAGTACAAAGCTGACGGAACCCTTGACAAGTACAAAGCTCGTCTGGTTGCACGGGGGTTCTCACAGAAAGAAGGCATTGACTATGAGGAGACCTTTGCTCCTACAACCAAAATGAGTACCATACGGCTCGTCCTTGCCTTAGCAGCCCAATTTGGTTGGAAGGTCCATCAGATGGATGTGAAGAGTGCTTTCCTCAACGGTGAGTTGAAGGAGGAAGTATACATGACGCAGCCTCCAGGTTTCAAAGTTGCTGGTCAAGAACAGAAGGTGTGCAGATTGGTCAAAGCACTCTATGGCCTGAAACAGGCTCCTCGGGCTTGGTACATTAAGATTGACACGTACCTCACAGATCATGGCTTTCAAAGGAGTCCATCTGACTCGAACCTGTATGTCAAGAATACTGGTAATGAGATTTGCTTGTTGTTGTCTACGTGGATGACTTGATCATTACTGGCAGTTCACACATTTGATCACTGAGATCAAACAGGACTTGTGCAAAACTTTTGACATGACAGACTTGGGCCTCCTGCATTATTGTTTAGGTGTTGAGGTTTGGCAGACAGAGAGCAGCATTTTCATCTCCTAGTCCAAGTATGCTCGAAGTCTTCTGGATAAGTTCCGAATGCAGGATTGCAAACCTGCCTCTACACCCATGGAAAAAGGGCTTAAGTTGTCAGCTAAGTCCGATTCACCTGTGGTAGATGAAACATTGTTCAGGCAACTAGTGGGCAGCCTCATCTATCTTGCTGCTACTAGACCTGACTTGAGTTTTGCAGTGAGCTACATATCACGCTTCATGACAGCCCCCAAGGCTGATCATTGGGTAGCAGCGAAGCGTGTGCTGCGTTATGTGAAGGGCACTACTGATTTTGGACTCTTGTACACTCGGAGTCACAATCCTAAACTCAGTGGGTTCACAGATTCAGATTGGGCAGGTTCAGTTGATGATAGGAAATCAACATCTGGGTATGTGTTCAATTTGGGATCCGGTGCAGTCACATGGACTAGTAAGAAGCAGCAGGCAGTGGCTCTCTCCTCAACAGAAGCAGAGTATCGGGGAGCAGTAAAAGCAGCATGTGAGGCAATTTGGCTTCGCCGGATGCTTGCAAATATGCAAATATCTCAAGCAGGTCCGACTCCCTTGTTCTGTGATAATCAGGGAGTTCTCAAACTTGCCAAGAATCCGGTCTTCCATGAGCGAACCAAGCATGTGGAAACTTACTGTCATTTCATTTGGAAGCTGGTTGAAGACGGATCAGTTCAGTTGTTGTATGTTCCGACAGAGGATCAGACAGCAGACATTCTCACCAAGTCGCTCAGTACAGATAAGTTTGTAAAATTCAGGGGGCATCTTGGTGTAGTAGATAGATTGAGCATTAAGAGAGGGTATTAAAATAATGTTTATTATTTATTTATTAATGCTCAATATTGTAATTTATTGTAATTTAGTGATAAGATCGTCTCCGATCTTATCTGGAGTTTTTTTTTAGAAACTTTCCGTTTTTTGTAAATCTTGTAAACTATTTATTGAGCGTCTTGCTCATTGTTTAATATATCAATTATTTACCAATTACCTGTGTAATAGATGTTGATCTTGAAGATACTAGACAAATAGATGAGGAGGAGGTGTAGTAGAGATTGGTTGGAGTCTCATTGGATGAGTTGCAATTTGATATAGGGACTTAGAAATAGAGGGTAGCTTTAACATTGATAGCCCAAATGAGACATAGCTATAGGAGGTATAGTTGTTGATAATCATATATTTTTATATCTATAATCTTACCTCCATGCCTATTGTTACACATTTTGTCAATTTTTAACCCTAAGGCTTATTGTTAGACATTTCGTCAATTTTTAACCCTAAGGCCTCTTGTTGTACTAAATAATGGAATTTTAATTTTTTATTGCTACTTACTTAACTCAATTAACATTTAACATTGAAATTCAAATTTGATGCAATATGTGAATGTCTAAACTTGAATTTTGATTTCAAGTACAACTAAACTTGTAAGAATGTGTGTGTGTGTGTGTGTGTATATCTTAGACACACACATGTTTATGTAGCTTTCATACTTCCATCCCAAAAAAATGGCCTCTTGGACTTCCATCCCCATCATGGAAAAAGCATAGCTTAAATCAACAATTATCTATAGATTGGGGATAGTGCAAAATAAACAAGATCAGCCAGTTGTTTGATTCATGACTATGACCAACAAAGGTTATGGCCTAGTCATAATAGCATTGCACAATAAAATATAAATACTAAGATACAAAGTACTATAGAAGTCAAGAATATACCATATAGTGGTTAAATAGAAGTACAAAATGCTACAAAGTGCTACTGCTAAGAGACCTAAGAAAGTCAAATGTTACTTTGTCCAATTACATAAAGTCCAGCAACCAAATCAGTCCAATAATAGAAATTTGCCATGAAACCTATTTTGAAATCACTTGGCATTACCAAGTTTGTCGATATATTACACAGGATGAATGCTAGTTGGCATCAAGCATGGTCGTGAAAAGGCCAAATAACATTGCAAAGTATTGTTGGGTAAAGCAACAAGCATAGAACTAGTGGTGTAAAAAGAAAACTTCCATTGGCACAAACTGTCTATAGATGAGTGTCTTTGACACCAAGACTATGGAACTAGTAGATGTCATGGAAGAGTTGCCTAAGAGATAAAGATAATCCCAATTATGTGTTCTCCCATGGAAACCATTGACCCTCAACTTCTTCCTTAGCATTCAACTTTATCAATCAAATATAGAAATCTCACTTGAATCATGTAAAGTGCGTACCACTTAGACCAGTGCAAATATTGACAATAATGGAATCTCAATGAGATGCTTGTGCTTCACTTGCAACTTGATAATCTGATTTGTAGAAGTAGATGCAAATGCTAAAGATAAAAGTCAATTTTTTGCACTAGAATGTTGAACAAAAGGTCAAATAAGACAAAGGATAAGTTTAAGGAGTTTGGCATTCCATTGTGGGTGCATGTGTTATTGATAGTTGCTTTCACATGGGCATACATAATATAGACAACATTTGAGTGGCTTGGTTTTTTAAGCTAGTTCTAAATTAAGTGGTTGCATGCCTATTTTTAGACCACCATTTTTAGACAGCTATTACTGATGAGGGCATTCAATTCTTCTTTTTTACATATTTAACCAAACTTTGACACCAAATATAAATGTATGGCGCACTATGAAGGTCATTGTGTTGCTTATTGTTAGAATAAGACATAGTAAAAATGCCTACACTCAACACCAAGCTTGGGTCTTGCAATGCAATCATCTTTTTGAGAGGTCTATATTTCTCATTTAGTAATTAGTATTCATTTTGTAGAGTTGAAGAACGATAGGTCATTGACAATAAGCAAAATAGATGCATTTAAGAAAAGAAAACTACTAGATTTGACATAATTGGAATTGATATCATTTCCCACAACTGACCTATTAGCATAGGAATTAAGCTTACTTAGGAGTGCTAAGGAGCTATGTTCTATTCCTAGCCACGTGCTATTTTTAGCCAGCTACTTGCTTTTTAAGCTAGTTCTAAATTAAGTGGTCGCATGCCTATTTTTAGGCACCAGTATTTTTAGACGGCTATTACTCTATTTGTACTCCATATTGTGAGTTAATTCATCATTCCATTCAGCTATTGCTTTGCATATTGTATGTTTTTCATTTATCTCACAGATAGGAACTTGTGTTTATTTAACTTAGTGGCTTGCCAGTACAAGCATTCAATCTAGTGTTCTTGACAATTTCTACATGACTGACACTAACCAATAGGACTCATATATGTAATCAAGATACAGAAAAAGAAGAAAGTCAAAGGAAACACATCACATACTAAAGTAGAAAAGACAGTACAAGGCATACAAAGTACGTATCAACATGTGGTGAAGTATATGGAACTAGTCAACCTCATCCTCATAAGTAAGAACTATGAAGTTCACACCCATGAGCTTGCCAGAGAATCATCCTGAAGAATGACTTAGGTTCACTAATGACAAACAAAGTTGTTGCCTTCATTTATTAAGGATGGAAATTCATTCTTTCTAACTTCCAGAGAAGAAAATTGTAATTTAACAATTCTCTAGGGTTCCTCAAAGATATTTACTTCAAGGAATTCATGGAAATTTGTAATAATAATTAACCACTCATGATAACAGTATCCCTGTTGGATAATGCATTCTCTAGAAATCCCAAAGCTGATGCATTCAATATTTAAGATCTGAACAGTCAATGGACAGAAGTTCATCTTGTTCCCAAGAAACAAAATACGCAGCTTGACAATTATTAGAGCTAATCAAAGATATTCTCTTCATGGAACTCACACAATATAACATTTAAACATCCATGATAAGCTTTAATTAATCAAAATGCTAAAATGCATATTCAAGTGATGTAGATAATCTTAGACACTCCAAATTATTGCTATTTAGATCATGCTTTCCTTACCAAGGGCAATAAATTTTAAGTGGCGGCTACATGTTAATTTTGTTAAATGGCTCAATTCAGATTCACAGATTAGATTAAATGTCAAAGGACTCGAAAAAGGAATTTGATCTTCTTTAGAAAATGGAAAAGGAATTTGATCTTCTTTAGAAAATGGAAAAGGAATTTGATCTTCTTTAGAAAATAGAAAGAGAAATGATCTTCTAATGCATTTACATGCAAAGAGGGATTCATCTTCTACTAATTTTTTATGTTTGTGTATGTCAGCATATGCAAAGGAAAGTCTGGCAGAATGTAGTATAGCGGCAAGCCTGGGCAATGATCGTGATGATAGCTCAGAATCAAAATTCTCAAGGCATGTGACACATGTTAAAATGACCAAAAAAATGTAGAAAACAACTAAATAAGGCTAGTGTAAATAACTCATGTTTAAAATCATATTTTAGTGAATATACATATGCATATATGTTACACACCTATGTTCCATGGTGTCTTAGGACAAGGGGTCAAGAGGACAGGTCTTAGAAACAGGGGGACAAAGGGCCTAGATTTGGGGACGGCGGCAAGTGGGGATCGAGGGGCAACACCCCTTGCATGGATTTGGGGGCAGCAACCTAGCAAGGTTGAGGACACAAGTGCAAAGCCACCACCACCAAATCCAAATTAAGGCCTTCAAAATCACAAAAAGCTTCAAGGCACATGCCATTTTCATAACATTATCACTATTGTTTTGCAAGACCAAGTCCTTACTATTTACAACCAAATCTTTATTCTTCAAAAAACTAACAATAAATATGAAAAAACTAATCAGTCTAAATAATGAGAGCTACACAATTTTTACCAATGTTCCATGAAGACTTGGCACTTGCTCTTCCTCTTGTTGTTGCTCTCACTCTTCCTAATGCTCACACTTTTCCTATTGCTCGCACTCAATTACTAAAGACTTGATTAATGCTCTCACTTTTCCTATCCTCACTCTTGCAGCTTGGTGGGGTCCATAAACCATTATGGTTTGGGTTAGTGGCCCAAATATTAAAAATGCCTGATTTTCTTTTTAAAAAATTATTTTTTTAATTTGCTAACATGCAAGATGGTCGGGAGTTGCTGGTGCATTTGACAAACACAAACAAGTCCCCTAAGGGTCCTTGGGACGTCCAAAATTTTCCCTAAAACCTCCAAATTAGGGGGGCGCAATGGAAACATCCACTCTCTAAGGGAGACATCCCGAGGATGTCCACTATCTATAAAAAATGATGGTGACACTTCCCCAAGGTCCCCACATTTGGAAGACATCCCTGTCCCAAAAACATGGTTTTGTGGAGGGAGATGCATCCCTGTGGAACTCTGTCACCCACATATATGTATACAAATATATACATAATAGCCACAAGACATGCATTTTAGAAGGATGAAGACTTCATTTTGAAATAGGTTGCAAAAGTACATGATTAAAGGTATGGATGACTATATTACATTTAAATATAGTCATATCCAAAGATATAGGTAGGGCTAGAAGATAGGATATCTATTCATGAACCCAAGTTTCCTAGTGACCAAAGACATGTACACATACATATAAACGCATATATGCAAAGGAACTTCTTGCAAACCATGGTCTAATGGCAAAGGAGAGAAATTACCATGATTATGACCTAGCTTCAAGCCTTGTTGAGCACCATCTATGTATTACAATGACCGCCATGATATGGACCAAAAAAGGATTGCCTCAAGTGAGTTTTGGAATGAACGTAACATCTAGGCCTTCCATTAGAAAGAAAGCAAGGTGAGTGTTACTAATCTATTGGTAAAATATGTGTGGATTTGAGAACTGTGCAAATCATACTATAACATAGGCTAATCACCAAAATAGTACACTAACAATTTTTCAGGGATAACAAGCAATAAATCAAACATTTGATTGCAGATTGCTTCAAAATCCATTCAATTCAATGAATCCAAAAAGTATATTTATTTAAATAAGAGTGCTAGTAAACTAGCTTTTGATGTTCTCTTAGTCCTAGCAAGTTTCCAATAGATATCAATGAATCATGTTATTATGAGGGCAACTAGTCCTTCGAGAATTTTGGATTAAGGCCAATGATTGCCGCGAGTTGTGGACTTCATCAGGGATAATTTTAGTTGTTAATATTTGCCAATGGGCTATTTTTCCCATTTATATGTAAAGATTATTTGCAATTTAAAAACATTTGTAAATGAAGATTCACTTCAATTTCTATAAAAATAAAAAATCCTTTGATATTTTTCCAACTTTGTGTATAAAACATATAGAATCTTAAGAAACCAAAAGAATACTTCTAAATTAATGTTAATTTAAAATTAAATATCAGGAAAGGTCCACAATCATTTCTACATTTACATCATCAATCATATCTTCTTTGGCAATGTGTTTTTGGTTTCTCATGATTATTAGTAATGTTTCTAATTGATGACTTTGTTGTTTTGGCATGTTTAAGGTTTCTCCATTATAGGCTAACCCACTTGTAGCTAGGTTCTTTTGTTATTATCGTATGGTTATTTGTTGTGTTAGAAAATCAACCTACAAACCACTTTGAAATAGGTATAAAGTTTTATACGTCCAGTAACATACTCAAATGATTCCAAGACAAATCTGCAAATCCCTAGGTGATTTCATAGGGTACCCGCACTTTTCCACTTCTTTTGACACTCAAGTTTGACTTTTTAACTTGAAAACCTAACTCTCAACTCTAAATTGAACCTCAACACAAACACATTTGCTTCATTTTATAAAGAAAAACACACAAACCAAATGCACTTGTCTCACTATCTTTCCTGCCATTGCACATATAGAGCTAAAGATTTGATAATTGAAGGGTCCAAAGAGACTGGATTGCTCTTATTAAACATGCAAGAGCATATTCACCGCCAAGAAGATTAGGGAGAAAGATTCTTGTATTGCAAGTAAGCTTGCTTTTTGGGTTTTTTTATTTTTATTTTTCTGCTATGAGCAAACTCTTTTGTTTTTTTTTTGGTTTGTTTTTCATTCTATGGTTAAATGAAATTAGGATATTTTTTTGTTTTTGTTTTTACTTGATTTGAATGTGTTGTTTTCCAAACTTGTTTCCATAGGGATTACAATAGCATTCAATTCTAGTTCTATGAGCCAACCCCACTTCAAAACAAACAAAAATTCATCTTTGTGGAAGTATGTCAAAATGATAGAGCAAATTCCAATGGTGGAATATATGTTTGGATTTGAAATGGGTGTGGTATGAGCTATACAAATTCATACAATCAGCTGAAACCCCATTTTTTGGTATTTCTACATGACATTAAATCTTGCTCAAGCAAGAGGAATCCACCTTTGCCAAAATTTTGAGTGCTGAAATATATCCAAGACCAAGAGCAACTAGAAGCAATTGCCCTTAGATCTAGTCATCCTTTGACAAAAATAGGATCTCAATCAAATAAGCCCCTCCTATGAAATGATTATTGATATTAATAATTGCATGATTACGAGAGGAGAGAAATACTCCTTATAAAGGAAATTACAAGACGATGTTTCTAAAAAGAAACCATCGTTAACTGAAGCAAACTAAAGCACTTAACTGAAAGATGCTAAAACAAGTTAAGCGTAAACAAAAATTACTAAAAGCAGACTAAGTTAAATAAAGTAAACTAACGACTAATTAAAGCTAAGATGGCCATTAGTATTACATTTAATATTTTAATACCCTCCCTTAATGGTCATTGTACAAACATAAACTTAGTCTACCCATATTCCTCTGGAAACATATCATCGGTGATTGATAACTAGAGAAGCATAGCCGCCTCGCAATTACAAATCCTTCCCTGCAGAACAATCAAATCAATACATCGGCACTCCAAAACTATGAGCTTCCTCAACTTCCAGGTAGTATAACTTTTCCCATTGAACCTCTGCGTACTTTCCAACATAACATTGGACAAAGCAGCCATCTCTCCCATTTTCCAAAGCACGAAAAAATGAGGAAACACTATGATCAGCTGGCATAAACTCTAGACAATCAGTTGGCACAACCCACGATTTTTCAAAAATCGTCTAAAAAAGAGGCTTAGAAACTGTAATATTTTTCAGAAAAAACCTTTGAAAACTCTGAAAAAGTAAGATTTTCTCAAAAAAAATCCTCAAAAAACTGCAATATTTTTATAGAAAAATTTTCAAAAACTCTTTTACCAAAATTTTTCAGAAAAAATTTCAAGAAACTCTTTGTAGAAATTTTTATTTTTCCCAAAAAAATTCTGTCAAAAACTGGCTCAAAAAAACTTAACCCTTCAAGCTGCCATGAAACCACGATTTTTATCAATAAAAAGCCATCAAAAAAACTATGAAATCTGCCCACAAACTCTAAAAAAAATTTGCATGAAAACTTCAGCCACAAAAAATTCGTTCAAAACTGTCACAAAACCCTAGCGCCCAAAAAAGGAAAAAGCCCACAATTTTTTTTATAGATCCTCCACAAAAAAAAAACTTGAAAAATTTCTTTTAGATCTTCCACAAAAATCTGCTTCAAAAACTTCTCCAAAAATCTCCTTCAAAAATATCCTTCGATTTTCAACAAAATCGACTTAAGAAATTTTTTATTTAAAAAAATCGGCTAAAACTAATCAGGTTTGAGGCTGAGCTTTGATACCATGAAATGATTATTGATATTCATAATTGCATGATTACAAGAGGAGAGAAATACTCCTTAGAAAGGAAATTACAAGACGATGTTTCTAAAACAAAACCATCGTTAACTAAAGCAAACTAAAGCACTTAACTGAAAGATGCTAAAACAACTTAAGCGTAAACAAAAGTTACTAAAAGCATACTAAGTTAACTAAAGTAAACTAACAACTAATTAAAGTTAAGATGACCATTAATATTACATTTAATATTTTAATATCTTACCTCATCTCCTAGCATTCCCAAAGTTGTCATAGTGAACCACCCATTTATGACCACACATGAAGTCTGCCCACTACACATAAGAGAATGAAGGGGACATTGGAAAAGTCATTTCAAAATGACTCCCGAGAAATTGTCTATCAACAAATTGGAAGATACATCTATGCAAATGGGTTGCCTTTC
Organism: Sequoia sempervirens; assembly: GCA_007258455.2. Classification (NCBI taxonomy): domain Eukaryota; kingdom Viridiplantae; phylum Streptophyta; class Pinopsida; order Cupressales; family Cupressaceae; genus Sequoia; species Sequoia sempervirens. The sequence continues at coordinate 7,709 of VDFB02381951.1, read as the reverse complement.
AACATTGTTCAATAACAATATTGGCAAGAAATGGTGAAGAAAATTAATGAGGCTTCAAAAGTGTATAGAAACACAAATTTTAAGGTGTGGACCACATTACTGGCAAATGAGTTGAAATATGTAGACAATTTACAATAGCCCATTAGGGAATCATGGATCAAAACAAGGTTGTCCATCCTTTCTAATGGATGGCAAGATGCCAAAAATCAACCCTTGATCAATGTGATTGCTTTATTGCTATAGAGACTATTTTGGAAAGTCGAGAATTGTGAGGAGCAAATGAAAGATGAGCAATTTATCATTGGCATCCTCATACAAGCTATTTATTGCCTAAAAAAATTATCCAAGTCATAATGAACAATGCAAAAAATTGCAAAGTGATTGGTTTGTTGGTTGAGGCACACTATTCAAACATCTTTTGAACACCTTATGCTGTCTACTCACTCAATCTAATGCTGCAAAAGGTGGTCCAAAAAATAGATTGGATCAAACAAGTGTATGTTGAAGCAAAAGAGATCCAAATGTTCATCACCAACCACCAGATTATTAGATTATTAGCATAGTGATATAATAAAGAGAACATTTATGTTTGTACGTAATAAATAAGTTTGTTGCTGCTCATTAATGAGGTTGTTTAACTTCCATTAATGAGGTGATTATAATAATAAATTTCTAAATCAACATATTGTTGTGCTATCTCCATGAGGAGCTAGCCTTTTCTCTCATCCCTTTTCCTTGTTAATACTAACATCGGTATTAAAGCTACTATTTAGTCTTGTGGAGTAAATCAAGAGGAGAAAATAACAAGTAGCAAACAAGGTGTCATCAACAAATTGAAGGGGTTCATGGTTGTGTTCATGTGAAAAAATAGAAAGGTGATAACCCTAGATACAGGTGCAGCATGAGTAAAAAATCCTAGATAAAGCTAGTTGCAGGCAAAAACTGGTCAAAATTTCAAGCTAAAGATCACGAACAAAAAGAGCACAGAGAAACTATACTTGCAATCTATCACAAAGTTTGTAGAGGGTCATGAGTTGCAAATCAAGCAAAGGGTCACAATTACAAAGTCACAGGCAATCAAAAATCAATAGCAAATTGTGAGAATTTCAGTAATATTTTTACAATCACAAATCTACAATCGAGGCTGAAGATCAAAGTTGCAAATAGGGCATGCAAGTATCGTATGTAGTCCCAACAAAGTTTGAAGGTAGTATGGGAGAAATGAATGGCAATTTTTTTAGCAGAGTTTGTAGGTCTTGTGGGAGAAATGAAAATCATGGCATTTTTTCTACTTCAAAACCCTAGCTGTGAGACCTAGGTATTTCTATTTCAAATCTGCACCTAAATATTTGTTTTCAGGACACAAATTTAAAAAGGGTTTGGAAAATTTTCTAGATCAAATTTAAATTTTTCTTGGTCAATATATTCTGTGGCAAACATACAAAATTCAATGCCACCAAAGTCACAAAAACTCACTAGGAAAATTCTAATATCTGGAGCCACAAGATACTCTCTATCGTTGAGTATCGGATGTGTGATGGGATTATCCTAAGCACTGAAACTAGGCCTGCAATCAAACCAGATGATTTTGACAAGCATCATAGGAAAGCCCTATAATTAATTAACATATCTATGTCTAATGAAAATCCCCCAAAGTTTGTAATGCTATGTCTGCATTTACATTATGGGATAATCTAAAAAACAAATATCAAATTTCAAGAAAAGGTTTTTGAGGTTCATCTTATTTTGGAAGGTGTACATGAGCATGAACTACCTCAATCAAATGAATGACCTCAGAGAACGGAAAAACAACTATCAATTTAGCTATTGAGCATGTTCATTTTCTTCTTTTTGCATATCTTTCTCAAGTGCTTACAATCATGAAGATTGCTCATGCAAATATTTCTCCCTGTTTCTGCAAATCTGAGGAATCGTATTTTAATTTAATGACTAAACATCCAAATCCTTCCAATTTAATCATTAAGGAGGTAGTAAAATATTAATCTAATGATATAATAAAGTGCATATTTATTATTTACACACATATAATAAATAAGTTTGTCATCGCTTATTAATGAGGTTGTTGAACTTATAAGGTGGTTGTAATTGTAAATTTCTAAATCTATATATTGTTATGCTCTCTCCATGAGATCAAGCCTTTTCTATCATCTAGTTTCCTTGTTCATACTAACATAGATGCCACAGACCCTATTCAAACCATTCTTGAAATTGAAGTTGTTGATTGTAAGTAAAAACAATAAAAAATTATTCACTTTTAGTAATTTATTTTTAAAAAATTATGTATGCTTTCTTTCTTCTTTTTTTTGAATAAATTGCCAACACCTCATTTGCCTCCAACACAATCGTCTTGAGACAACTTGTGAAGGTGTAGGAGGAACTTTATAGCATGTTCATTAGCCAACTTTGGTCCACATGGAGGCAATACAACACTGAGAGGTTAGCAAGTGTTAAGCAAGTGAACCCAAATGAAACTTGGTGGGATTGTGTAGAATATCTTCTTAGTTTCACCAAACCCAATTTTCATATGATTTGTTTTGTTGTCATGGATAAACTACGCTTGGGAGATATGATAGTGTCAACCCAATAATTTAAAAAACAAAGACCATTATGTCATGTCTCCTTTTCTCATCAGATTACTAGATGTTCCTTAAGCCTATTTTCCGTTTCCCATAGGCTTGGGAAAATAAATTAGGGATATGACTTTGCAATAATTTGATGTGTCCTATTGTATGTGCACCCAAATTATAGGTGTAATGAGCCGTCTTACTTCCTGAATCGCAGCATTAAACATTTAAACCCTAGGTGTTGACAGTATTAATAACTCTCCTTATAAAAGACAAATCAACAATGCCCTGAAGATAACTCTCCTTATAAAAGACAAATCGACAATGCCCTGAAGGTGGCCAACCTAGGAAAAGAAAAGATACGAATTAAATAATTAAACAGCAGCTATTCAATGGCTGACTATATCAAGGAGCCAACTTTATGTATGAAAGAAAAAAGGCATATATAAATATGATTCGAATCAACCAAGTTTAGGGTGTATTGATCGCTGCCCTTAATTGGTGCCCATGTAGAATATAACCGTTGCTATATCTATATAGCATAAATTAATCGCTGACTGCTCCTTTCATAAATGTATTTTCTTTTTATGTTTTTACAATATATTTATAAATTGAATTTTATATATATATATATATTTTAATATAGTTATACATATATTATATTATAATGATTATTATTATAATAATATCTAAATTATTTATATTTATATCTAAGTATTTATACTGTTGTTTTATTTATTCTATGCATGAGGTAGTTATCTTAACTCAATTCTTATTTTTTAGGCTAAAATATATATTTTTGATTTGTATATGATTTTTTTATTAAAGTACCCAAAACACACCCATCCCAGTTAAAAATTTGTTGTACTGGCCTACCTGTACCTATATTGGTAACTAAGGTTATTTGCAGTATTTGTAATCCACTAAATTATCATCTTCACATGTTAAGGATGTGATTTCTTTTACCTAAATCCACAAACAAATTATTATGAGAAGTGATAAAATCATAGCCTTGGTCCCTTGTGAGATTTTATTAGCAGAAATAAGTACATGTCCACTAGATGCAGCAGCTATGATTAGCCTCCTAGGTTACTTGAGGAGAATACACAGCATGGATAATATTATATGGCCTATTCTGGTAGTGAGGGAAAAGCTGGACAAAAGAAATAAAGCATGGATAAAACAAGATAGTGGATGAGTAGGTGAGGCGTCAATCTCCCTGAATGTCCAAACAACAATTCAGAAATAGCCATGTGGACAAAGCAACTTGGATGGAAACGAATACGTAGATAAGTTCAATCCCACAAATGAACACCATCAAAAAAATAACTACATAGTGATAGGAATAGAATTTAAACAAAAGACTACGATGCTCACCTCACACCAATTATACTGTAAAGCTGGTAGATGGACAAGACCTAAAAAAGATTGGATGGAGAAGTATCTACTTTGCACTTCAAGGACAAGTGAGACTCTAAAGCATTTTATCATAGAGCACACTCCATACAGCAACATCTTGGTCCCTTGTGAGATTTTATTAGCAGAAATAAGTACATGTCCACTAGATGCAGCAGCTATGATTAGCCTCCTAGGTTACTTGAGGAGAATACACAGCGTGGATAATATTATATGGCCTATTATGGTAGTGAGGGAAAAGCTGGACAAAAGAAATAAAGCATGGATAAAACAAGATAGTGGATGAGTAGGTGAGGCGTCAATCTTCCTGAATGTCCAACCCATAGTTTGTAGACTCTTGGGACTCGCCCTCATAAGCGACTCAACGGAAGTTAAACCTGTTGCTCTTTTTTAAAAGTTTATATTTTTTTTCATTCTTAGACTCTCAATTGTGAAAAACAGGTCTGCAGCAAATTGATTTGGGGTTGATTGAAGCAAGGAGAACAAACTAAAAAGATCAAAATAGAGCCAGGTAAGTGATCTAACAATTCTTTTTGTTTGTTTTCTTCAATTTCTTGCATTCAAAATCAAAAAAATCAAGAAAAATAGGGGGAAATGCTGCCAAATTTTTTTCTATTTTCCTTAATAGCCTAATTCTTATTGTTTCTACTTCTAGCTTGGATTTGCATTCTTTTTCTTTTGCAAATGTTTGAAACTTTGAATCACATTTATTTGCTTATTTTTTAGCAAACCCTAGATAAAAAAAAATTTCCATGTTGAACTTGAAACAGCAATGTTGTCTTCAAATCCAAAGGGATTGAAAAAAGACCCTGCATGGAAGTATGGAATTCCAGGAAATAAAAAAGGTGAAGTGACATGTAATGAATGCCAGAAATGGATGATAGGAGGAATAAACAGATTAAAATACCACCTTGCTAGAATACCCAGGCAAAATGTGGAGGGATGCAAGAATACTAGTCCTGAGATTATTAGAGAGATGAAAGCCCTTCTTGCTGAATATGAGCTTAAAAAAGATGAAAGACAAAAAACAAAGGATGCCCTAGCAGCAGTGATGAGTGGATCCCAATCCCATTCTACACCATCTATGCCCCATGGTGCTGCAAGTCCAAGCTTCCGTGCTCCACATTCATCTTTTGGTGAGAGTCCTGATGGTTCCTTTTCTACTGCTAGTGCTAGTCAGGGTCCTTCATCAGGACCAAATTATTTTATTCCACGTAATGTTCCAGGAGCACAACCTTCACTTGAAGGTACCGGTTGGAATAAGGAAAAGCATCAAGAAGCTAGGATGGCTGCTGCAAACTTTTGGTACTACAATAATCTACCTTTCAATGTTGCAAACAGCCCATATTGGGAAGGTTTGGTGAACGCCCTTACAGTTGCAGGAAAGGGGTTTAAGACCCCATCATCTAGAGATTTGAGTGGGCCATTGCTAGAGGAAGCCGTAAAGAATACACGGCTTGTGGTTGATGAGCAAAAGAAATTTTGGCGAAGAAAAGGTTGCAGCATTTTATCTGATGGGTGGACAGATGGACGAAATAGAACTCTCCTTAACTTTTTAGTGGCCTCTAATGGTGGATTGGTGTTTCTAAAATCAATAGATGCCTCCCATGAAGTTAAAAATGCTGAGACTTTATGCAATCTATTAGATGGGGTGGTCCAGGAGGTTGGAGTTGATAATGTTGTCCAAATCATCACGGACAACGCAGCTGCATATGTAGCTGCAGGTAGACTACTTATGGAGAGGTATCCCACAATTGCATGGTCTCCGTGTGCTGCACATTGCTTAGACCTATTGCTAGAGGACATTGGGAAGATTTCATGGGTCAAAAGAGTGGTTGAAGATGCAAAAAGTGTTACAAAATTTATCTACAACCATACTTGGGTGCTTTCTTTGATGAGGAAATTCACAAATGGCAAGGACCTTGTGCGACCTGGAGTGACACGATTTGCTAGCCACTTCCTCACATTGCAAAGCATTCTTGGTGCCATTGGTCATCTCAAGCAAATGTTCGTGTCCGATGCTTGGAAGGAGTCCTCATTTTCCAATAGACCTGAAGGGGAGAGGATTGTTGCCATAGTTTTTGATGAGACATTCATCAAAAATGGAGAGGAGTTGATGGGGGTAAGTAGCAATCACACAAAAAAACATTATACATGATAATCTATTTGCTGTTTTTATTTTTTGAGGGGTTAATTTTGTTATAATTTAACATTTGTTTTCATTTTTTTAGGTGACAGAACCTTTGGTGAGGGTTCTTCGTATGGTGGATGGAGATGGCATGCCAATGGGTTTCATCTATGAGGCCATGGATAGGGCCAAAGAGGCCATATCATGTTACTATGGCGGCAACAAAAGGAAATATGAAATCATATGGCGCATCATTGATCGAAGATGGACACACCAACTCCACCAGCCAATTCATGCCTTTGCCTACTTCTTGAATCCGAAGTTCTACTTCTCGGACACATTTAAGGCGGATGAGGAGGTCATGGAAGGTCTTGTCATGTGCATTGATAGGATGGTGCCTGATCGTGAGCTAAGAGATAAAGTGCTTGATGAGTTGGAGGTGAGATTTGTTGCATCTTATTTATGAATTTGCAATGTTGAGCCTTGACTATCTATGAATTTTCTATATTTGATTTACTTTTTCTTTTATCTATTCAAGGTCTACAAGGGTGCAGAGGGGAGACTCTTTTCCTCCCAACAAGCAATTGAAAGGAGAGGAAAACAACAACCAGGTAAAAAATGAAATTAGAAACTTGATTCTTACATATAGATTGTTTACTTTATTCTTATTTCTTAATACTTATATTTTTTAAACATGTTTTTGTAGATCTATGGTGGGAGAACTATGGTGCTAGCACACCAAATCTTCAAAAGCTAGCCATACGTGTCTTGTCACAGCCATGCAGTGCTTCTGGGTGTGAACGCAATTGGAGTTTATTTGAGAACATTCACACAAAGAAGAGGAATAGGTTGACTCAACAGCGCCTAAATGATTTAGTTTTTGTTCGGTACAACCTTCGCCTTCGAACTAGAAAGGTGGAAGGTGTTTCACATGAGTCCATTGACTTGGATGACATTGATCCATATGGTGAATGGACTATTGATGAACAAAATGATGAGGCTGATGTCTTCCTTACTGATGAGGATCTTGCTGAATTAGAGAGAGCAGCAGCAGAAGAAGAAAAAGCAGCAAGATTGGATGCCATGGAGGACGATGAAGACACATTTGAATATCATGTTTCCCCTGTTCGATCTCCTAGTCCTCGTTTGAACACTATAGCACGGGCACCTTCTAGTTCTAGGCCTCCAAAATTGAGTACCATTGGGAGGGGAAAGAGGAAGATGTAGATTACATGTGGTTGTTAATGTTTTCCTCTTTTTGACATGATTATATGTAAACATTTATAAACTTATGATGCTGTTATACATTGAAACTATGAGTATTTGATGACTATGAATGATGAAATTTCAATTATTGAGTGTTTCATGATCATATGACATGTGTAATCTTTGAATTATGAGTGTTTGATAATCAAATTAGGCTCTTATGTTCTCTAAATGCATTAATTTGTTCTTGTTTTTTGTAAAACTATGGTTTTTTTTTTTTTGCCGAGTCCGTGCCGAGGCTTTTCCCAAGTCCGTGCCGAGTCCCAAGTCCGAGTCATATTTTTGGGCTGCTAAGTCCGAGTTTGCAAACTATG
>VDFB02381950.1:0-37946 GCA_007258455.2 Sequoia sempervirens | reverse complement strand
TATTTTTTGCTTTTATTGAGTATGAAGTTTGCAAACACTAGTTTACTTTGGGCAAAATTCTTATCAAAAGTAAATCTCATCTATTCATTGATTGAATGCAAGTTGGTTCTCTTAGTCCAGGATCACACATGTGCCACAACTTGATGATGCTTAGTTTTACTCCTGTTTGCCTTTGTTGGCGTAACAACTAACACCTCTGGAGTGCAAGTTGGTACGGACAGCTATGCACACTACGCAATGAGTGCTCTTCAAATTAGGAGGGGAAGCTCCCTCGTTGTGCCTGACAAAAGTGCTTGAAAAGTGAAATAAACTAAACTATACCCTGTCTTTTTGTCTCAGCTGTAAGAGGTACAAGGCTTTCATGAAAACTCTATACGTTGCAACTAAGTATTTCCTGGTTTCGCAAGACTTAACTACAACACACAAAACTAAGTAACTTTAAACTATCCAATCCCCTCAAGAATTCAAAGCATGAGGAAATGGAGTGAGAATGATTATTTGACGATAAACAAGTACAGATTCTCAACTTGAAGGCAAGGTGGCACATCTATTAGCTCAATCTGAACAAGTTTATTATTCACACACATCATACGATAAACAAGTACATATTCTCAACTTGAAGGCAAGGTAGCACATCTATCAGCTCAATCTGAACAAGTTTATTGAACACAAAACATGATCAAACTAGCCACTATATCTAACTAAGGAAAGAATTCACCATCATAATTGCATGAAACCCAAGTGGCATAACAATTCATCATAATAGTAAATCCTCATGAACAGATACAGAACGAGCCATATTGAAGGCAAGGTAGGCACAACATATATTTCTCTCTCGTGCAAAAGTTCTTGAACAGATACAATAATAGCAATACTATAGGCAAGGTGGGCACAACATGTATGCTATCACGCAAAAGTTATGTACAAATGAGCAAAAGCTCTTATTTATAGACATCAAAAGGTGTAGGGAACCCTAAAATCACCTTGAGTCAACTACAGTCTTGCAATGCATGCAAGATTTTATTGCTAAACCCTAACAAAGAAAACTATACAGTTAACTAAAAAATTACCATCAGTTAACCGGTACATCTAATCTAAATGGACAATGTGCAAGCATGCACGTCCTTATTGAAAACAAAGTTAACTGGAACACTACCCTTAGTTAACTGAAAACCATAATCCTAACTCCTGCGAAGATAATTCCAAGGAAAAGATATGCATGTATGAAATCAGCAAGTGAACTCAAGACTGAAAGTCGAGTTAACTGTTGCTCCTGACTCTAACCTCGAAGCTAATTGCAGATCCCAACTTGCAGATCACTCCAAGTCATCTCGGTCCAACACCTCGGCCAAGAATTCATCAATCACTCTGTCCTCTGGCACTTTGACGTTGTCCAAAACAATAATCTACTTCTTCAATTCCTTGTCACCCTCCTTGATCGTATGCATGCATTCTCTGACATCCTTAGCCGCCTTCTTGAAACTAGTTGAAATCACTGAAATGTTCTCCAGTTTAGACGCCACAGGATCTCCTTCAAGATTATCACGAATCAGCTTTTCAAACTCAGCTTGTACTACATTCAGTCCAATATACGTGCCATCCTCAAGAAGGTAATGACACGGGATCTGAACAACAAAGCCATTGACGAGCGCAAGAGCTCCGACAACGTTATCTTTTACTAAAAATAACTTGGTAGAGATCTTTTCACATGTCTCCATTTTGAAAAGGTGCTGCTCTTTCCAAGTGAAAACCTTCTCTCTATCTTCATCAATCTCCAAAGCATCATATGCAACAGACAACTGAGATATAAGAATTTGATCCTTAGCTATACTCTCTGCAACTGAAATCTCGAGCAGTTGGATCGCTTGACGAAGTTTATGTGCATCACTCCTCAACTGATATAAATCCATAAGAAGATGCTGACCTGTAACAATGAAGCTTTCAATCCAGTTGTCTAGAAGTCTGCCATGTCTGACTAACTGATCCAACTTTCATTGTTCAGCAGGTGTATTCTGTGGAAGAACAGGCATTCTACTTGGATTTCCATGAACAAGATTAGAGATATACTGTCGAAGTTGACTGTTCTCGGCTTTAAGCAGTGCTTTATCTTCTCCGTCCTTCGTGATGTGTTCTTCAAGATTATTGGTGACAATCTTAAGAAGGCTCACGTCTGTTTCTCGAGTGGTCCTGCCAAGATTTGCCTTGGTGAAAGTAAAATCACCGACTTCAACCTCATCTAGGCTCTTACCCTCTGGAGGAGTAGCAACCTCTATAACAATCTCTGACTCTGGAGTCTTCTCGATATGCACCTGCTTCTTGATTTTCTTGTTCGACCTCTTCTGATAAGGTTCACCGAACTCAGATAAATCAAGGTTATATGAAGGTTCTCGCCTCTGTCTCCCCAAAGTTCTCTCAGGCCATCAAGACTGAACAATATTATCAATTCGAGGAGAGAGTGTCCCTGATGTATCAACTTGTGGTGGGTCGGTTGTCTCTGATTCTACTTGACCTAGTATCTCAGGCTCTGAATCTATATCAATAAGATGCACACGTGGTGAACTAGGAGGCGAAATACGTGGCTTAACCTAAATGACTGTCTCCATTGGGATCTCAGGCGCATTCTCTACTTGCTTCTGCTTCCTTTTACTAGTAGTCCTCCCTCTTGTGTTTCCACTGAGTCTAACCCCTTCAGGTGGCGTCAGGATAACCTTGACCCGAGGCCTTGACCTCGAAGTAGAAGGCAATGAAGAAAAACCCATTGGCGGCTCTGTAACAGGAACTGACTTTCGCCTTCGTTTACTCTCTAAGAACTGCCTGCTGGTCTTGATAACTGATCTAGACACATCTTCAATAGAAGTATTCTCCTTAGCATACCAATCTGGTGAGCGAAGTGGCTGCCGAGCAACTTGATCCTTGACATATGAATTGAGCAGAACCTCTCCATCATCAGCTGATAGACCGTCAACATCCTCTAATAGGTAATCAGAGAGCTGAGTAATAGTGAGTCTACAATAGTGACGACGACGAACCTCGAATTCATCCTCGCAATTAGCCCAGAAGTCTTCAAGTGCTGGCTTATGTGCAATCCCTCGCTCCAACCTGGCTGCATATTGACCCAAAGGATCATAGGAACACTTCTCAGTATGAGACTTGAGTTTGAATTTCTCCATCTCGGTTGACATATACTTGGCATCTGCTGCAGTTCTACATGTGAAAATACCTAATCCAAACGAAAAGGAAACTGCAGACTTATGACGACTGTGAAGAAAGGAGTGAACGTGTTGAACTTGTTTGAGAAATTCCATGAAAAGGATCTTGTCTGAAGGGTACCTTGGTAACATTAGAGGCTCTCCAACGTATCCATAAACCCAGATGTATGTAAAAGTAGAGAATTGGATAAACCAATCTGCCCAAGTCTCCATCGCTGATTTTGCCTCCGCACAAATCCGGATGTGCATTTCATTGTCAAGATCTCTGACTATCTTCATGGAAAAGTGATCATTCACTGCTCAGAAATCCTATTCAGCTTTAGAAAATTCCAACTGAGAGTAGTACTCATGAACACGCTGAACACCAAGAGTCCTGTTAGTTTTTAGGTGTCTATAACTGCCTTGAGATGCAACTGAGTAGACCAAGTAAGACACCATGTGAAATTCATGAAACTTGAGAAATCCAGTAATCTGCTGATCTAGGCAATCGCTAATCAACATAGCCCAGTTAAAATGTTCTGTGCCATCAAGGATCCTGGAAATGATGTAAAACATCCATGGTCGGAAAGTACTAGCATCTTCCTGACCTGTAACTCAATTGAGTAGAGTTATCAAAACAACAACCTCGTCCTTGAATTCACCACAACCAACCTTTTTAGGCATGTTAGTCTTCTGAACCTTCAACCATCTCTGAGCAACCTTTCTCTGTGAACGTTCTTGATCTCCATCCCATATCTTCTCACAGGCCTCAATAATCACAGTGAAATTATCTGAACAAGGAGGAATAGCAAAGCATTTCTCTACATCCTTTGGCTTAAGACTGCAGATGACTCTCCCATCAGCTGATCTGATTTGTCTTGTAGACGAGTCGTAATGCTTGATGCAAGCAAGAACAAACTCGAGATCGAAAGCGGTGATGGGAATAGATGCTGCTGCCAGCAACCCAGAACGTTCAAGATTCTTCAATGTATTGTTGCTAACACCCTCCAAACTGCTCAGATTAACCACTGGATAGACATGACCTAAGTCTGTGTTTGAAGTTTTAGCAAAATCATGCATAAGGACTGATTTGGTTTTATAATCTATGAGATTGAACTGCATTTTGAAAATGAGGAATTTTGACTGTGAAGTTGAATATATTCAGACAACTTTCTGAAAAGGCTGAAAATCTCTAGACAAGGCTAAAAATAGCTTATGGCGGGAAAAAATTTCGGAATTTTTCTGAAACGTGGGTTTTGTGTAGAATCAAATTCTAAGACAACTTAGATCAATAAAAATTCGAAAAATTGAGTTTTAGCAAGGCATGCAGAGGTTTTTCAGTCGAGAAAAGTACTAGTTCTAGAACTCGCTTGGGGCAATTTTTCCCAAGAAAATCTGGAACATGGGTTTTATGTAGAATGGAAATCTAAGGCAACCCAGATAGCTCGATTTCCAAAAAGATGTGTTTCAGACCCACATGCAAAGAGATTCTCAAAAAAAAAAGCACAGAGCTTTAGAATAAAAGCTATGGGGCAATTTTTTTGGAAAAATCTAAGACATGGGTTTTAATGCTGATGCTGAAGTATGTGAACCCAAATGATCAAACTCTGAAAATTTGCTGATTTTCTTTGGCATGCCTAGAAAGTACCTAAGATGAGAAATAGAAGAAATAAGACAGAAGAAAGAAGGTTTTATTTGTTCTGCTTCTGTAGAATTCGCCTATCTCTGACTTGAATTTGATGTAACTTGCATGCAAATTGAAAATAAAGTCTCGAATATTCTTCCTCTGAACAAACTGAATCCGTTGCTACGAAGAACACTGAAATCTGACACCTGTAGCACCTTCAAATCATTGTTTGCTCAAGAAAAATGTATTCTTCTTGCTTGGGATGAAGAATAATGTACGCCTAAGTCTGAACAAATAGACTTTCATCACCAAAATCGTGGTAAATGCATGCAAACCTAAGAATGGTGCTTGGCTTATGATTGGACCTCAAAAATCCATGCCTAGCCTATGATTGGCTCTCAAAATAGTTAATTGATGATCAATATGCCCTAAATAAAGCACCATGCTTTGGTATTATAAATCGCTATCTTCAAGACTTCAGTTGAAAAATCCTAACTAAAGCACCATGCTTTGAGTTTTCAGTTAAAAATCCTAACTAAAACGCCATGCTTAGAAAACTTCAGTTAAAAATCCTAACTAAGGCGCCATGCTTAGAAACTTCAGTTAAAATCCTAACTAAGGCGCCATGCTTTAAATATTTGAAAAAAACTTAATATGTGCCATGCATTCAAGCTTCATTTGAGTTTTCGACATGCACTTCAGTGAAGTGCACATGCAAAATAATAACTAACATACCAAAACAGTTAATTGAACATGCAATTCAGTTAACTCAACATGCAAAACTGAAAAAGCACCTGACATGCAAAGATGTTAACTGGAGATGACAACCCAAAAATCGTTCTCTTCAACTGAAAGTCAAAATTCAAATATTCAAATAATATTTAAAATTCCTCTTTTAGGCGCACATGTGATTTTGAATTTGAAAAATCAACTTTGACTTTTGGTGTTTTTCTCTAGACTTAACCATTTTCATGAGAACTGGATTTTGAACCTCTCCGGGGCCTTTGTTCAATCCCTGAGACTGGCTGACTAACCTCACCGCTTGCCTGGTTGACAGTTGCATTGCAGAGCAGGACAAAGACATATCAAAACATTCCTTGAGACAACAAACCATAAAATCAATATTCAAGTGCTTAAAAATCCAAGCGCCCTTTGCAAAAATTGCGCTTTTGACCTTAGACTTAGCCATTTTTCCATCATTTTCATCTTACAAAGGTAAACTTGATTCCCCCGTATCTCGTATTCAACAAACTTTCAGGACTGACAAACTGGTGCAATGCGAAGTTGAATCCGTTCCGCAAAACAACTGCAAAGGTACACTTTTTTAGAAAACATCATCTGAGAGGTGAAAAAGGAGGGCGCCTTTTTCAAAAGGTGCTCTTTTTCCTCCAGAGATAGACATTTCTGGTACTGGCCAAAATATCATTGAAACTCTGACTGCGGGCAGCTGAGTCATCTTCTGACCTGACGAAGACAGGCAACGGATAGTTGGACATAACATGAGCAAACTGAATATCTAAGATCATCAAACAAAAGGCATTAAAGGCCTCAAAAGTTCAAGCGCCTTCTTGAAAAAGTGCTCTTTTGCTTTCAGAAGTAACCTAAAAATCAAGATTTAACCTCGCGCTTGCTTCTCCACCCCGGCTCTTCAACACCTCTGATTGACATGCAACAAGGTGCAATGCGAAGCTGGATAGAGTGAGAAACAAACCTCAAAGGTGTCATTTGATCTAAATTCTTCATTTGAAGCCCCAAAAAGATGGGCACCCCTGGCTTAGAGGTGCGCTTTTGCTTACAGTGTTAGCCATTTTCTCGTTTCTCTCATTTTCCGTTGAATCTCCCGTAACTTGAGCTAAACACGTTCGTTTGACAGGCTTGATAGCTCGTTGCGAAGCTGACGTGATGTTGGACAAATGTTTGCTGGAGGTGACAAACCCTAAAAACAGGATCTGGGCCCCTAAAAGATAGGTCGCCTTTTTGAAAAGGTGCTCCCCTCTCCAGAGTTTGAAAAATTTGATGATTTTTTGTCAAATTTTCACTGTTTAAAAAACTCTTTAGTATCTGATTGATATGAAACAGACATAACCTCCATATTCAAAAAGCCCAAAAATCACCTTCTGACATCACTTTGACTAGGTTTAGACTATTTTAGCAAAATGCCTTAGTGAAGCAAAAAATTTGGTTTGGGTACAACAGCCTTTTTGTGCCTTTGTTCAGAATTAAGTTCATTTGTTGCCCCTCAATGCAAAAGTGGATCTAAATTGTCAACCAGGGTCTTGATCTCCAAACCATCTTGTTGACTAGTGGTTCCATTTGGTTGACATGAAATTTACAGATGATTCAATCCCTCATCATTTGATGAAATGTTTTCAGAGATGCCTTGTTCTCTTGCTCTTCAAAATAAACATATGTTCAGCTGTAGCTTTCTCTACATTTCAAAATAGTTTTTCCAATGCAGTAGTTGTTTGTTCTGGTGTCATGTAGGTACAAAAGTTCAGTAAACATTGCAGAAGCTGCGACAAATGTGTTGATGGATTTGATCACCATTGCCGGGTACATTGTGACAATCATTGGAAGATGTTTTAAAAATAAACTGATTCATTATATTAACCTTTTTGTTGAATCCAATCACAAAATTGATTATTTTATTATGAATTATTTTCATCCTTTTATGCAGTGGCTAAACAACTGTGTTGGAAAGAAGAACTATATTACTTTTGTAGCACTCATGGCAAGCAGTCTAACTTTGGTAAGAACTACTTTCCTACAAAACTGTTCTTGCAAAGATTATTGGTTTTGAAAAAATTCCAAGTGAAATGTATTTTTAAGTTCATGTGATATGATTCCATTTTCTGAATGGTTATTTATATAAGAGAAGCCTTATTTTATTAGCCAAATACCTTACAAAGACATTTAATATTTCCAACTTGCACCAACCAACTTGCAACAGCCCACCACCACATTCATTTTTTTGTATCTACCCTTTGAATAACTACATTTGCCAACTTGCATATGGGTTTGAGTGATTTATAACTGTAATTAACATACTCTATTGGATTTTTTCATGATGGCTGAACTGTTTTTGTGTTCAACTTTCCACAATACACATGCTTGTATTGTGTGCATTATTCTTCTTCTCTAATGTTAATGTGTGGGTTGCTCAATTGCAGCTTATTCTTCAATGGGGAGTGGGTGTTGAAGTCCTCATTCGCTGTTTTCTTCATAAAGGAGGGACTGATAGGCAGATTGTAGAAAAGCTTGGGAAAGGCTTTTCCCGGGTTCCATATACTGCTGTTGTGGTATTCCTTAACACTAAATACCAAATAGAACTGGATATTTTCTTACATAGTTTACACATGGAAACTTTGCTGTGGCATAGAAAAGGTTGTGGTTCACCAAGCAATAGAAAAATCTGAATTCTTTAAGGTAGAAGTTAGCTAGTAAAAGTAAGAATGAATTTGTATGAATTTCCAAGAGTTACCAAAGTAGTTAAATCAGATGTGGATATATGTCCAATTGTCATAGAAAAGTACCAAGGTAAAAAGGAACTCTAGTAGCTGAAAAATGGTGAAGGCCCAAAACATCAAAAGAACAATGACAGACAAAGAAGAGGGATTAAGCCAAAAGCCGGTAAACTCTAGCTCTCATGCACAGTTACAAATCGAAATATCTATGTTTGGGAAAGACCCTTCAAGGGAGGAAAGCAATAGGAGGCTGCCAATGCTGAAGTTGAAGATCGGGATACGGAAACTAGAGCTGTTGCACATCTGGAGCACAGATCTGATTTTTAATACCTCTTAGAATGGAAACCTCCATTGACTTTTATGGCTAAATTTCTTTTGTAGGCCATGCACCTGCTCCAAGATGCCTTAACCTTTGAGAATAGGGAAGGATAAATAGTATTTTTTGGGAGCTCAAATGGCATAACATTCTATGCAAAGGGATCATTGAAATATTTACAGCATTTTTTCCAAGCCCAAGGGAAAATCACATCTGTGGATTATTGCTGCTCTACCGCTTAAGGATTAGTGACATGAGGTTTAAATTTATAAATACAGATCCCACTTATCTTTCCCATGAATCCAGCTTGCTCCAATGGGAATCATACAACAGCTATATCCCATTGTCAACAAACAAAGCTAAAATGCTATGGCTATACATATCCACAAGCAATCACATGGGGTCTTCAACATACATATGGCCTAAATCAGAAATCCTAATCAGCATTTCAACAAATGGCATAAGCTATGATCTACATCCTGTTGATCCAAAATTAAAATGATCTTGTGGATTTTCTTTTATCAAAAGCTAGTAGTGTTGAATAATCTCATAAAAGAAGACATTATGGGTCCTCAAGTTTCCAAATTTGTCAGATAGATCAAGAAATTCATACTCACTTATTCCTCAATTGGCAAAGTCAATTTGGAATGAAATGGCATGGTCATTTTGTAAAAGTAGCATCAATATCAATATTATTGCAAGCGTAGTTTGCATACTTGGCCTAGACTTGGACTTGGTAAGACTAAAACTTTTTGATTTGGCAAAAACATGACAAAACTTGGCCACTTAAAAAATACTTGAATTTCTTAAAATATAATTTTAATACAAAATACAATTACAAAATGTATCAAATGAGTTTGGTGGGGGTTTGGGGGTAGCACCTCTAGCAAGGTTAAGGGGACATTGACCTAATGATGTTGATGGGAAATGGCCTTGGTGTGTTCCCTGTCATGGCATAGGGTGCAGTTAAGGGGTGGAGTCCTCACCAGCGAAGCCCAAATGAGGCTTTCAAGACTACACAACCTTCATAGTGCATTCCATTTTTAAAAATCCGAAATTCCAAAAATTTTCTCTTTGAATCCATTGTAAAATACTCCCAATTTGCACAACAATGTTGAAATGCTAATGTGCTCCTTCACCTTGGGCGGATAGGCTTATAAAGCCAAAAACCTATGTTTTTCAACTGTTTTTTCCACATTTTTTATTTTTCCTACGTGTCCTTGTCATTCTTGCATGTCACAAAATTTTCACTCAAACTTGTGGAATACTTGCCATTAACTCGCATGTTAATTTTCTGAAACTTGCTTGGAACTTGATGCTGCAACTTGGTGAGTTTTTTTTTCAAAAACTTGGGGCAAACAAACTTGTGAAAAGTTAAACTATGGTTCAAGTTTTTTCATGTGACCAATATGGAAAGAAAGAAGACTATTAAATAATTGACACAACATGCTTTAACAGCTCATGAACAATAGTGGTGGACTCTAGGATTGTTTCAAACTGAAATATTTTATTTTTCTATAAAAATGTATGGCTTGCAATTTATTCTTCTACAAAATGTAATAATTTTCTTGTTTTGGGACTCAATTTGACAATGCTAAATTTGCTTGAATCCTAGTCCCTTTGTGCATTATGCATCTTTTCACCCATCATCTATAACCGATCTGAGAGATTTTCTAATGGGTCTCCCTTGTAAAATTTTCCTAAGTGTGTTCATTTTCATCCTCCATGTCCTTATCAAATGTGGGAAGTTGCAAAATCCCAGAAAGTCCTAAGACTAGGAGTGTTTTGGTCATTTTCCTGGGTTCTTGTGGACTTTCCATGGACTACTAGATATTTCCTACTTATCTAGTGTCATGTTTCAACTGACTTCATGCATAAAATTCCCACAATCTCTGTTGAGCTTTCCTTTCCTTCGCTTTGTTTGTTTCTTCCCTTTTGCAAAATTCCAATGGTGGTCTAGAGCTCCCTTCCTTTCTTGCAATTTTTGTCTCCAATCTTTCCCTCTTTGCAGACTTTCCATGTGGATTCGGACTTCTTTCTTCTCCCCATATCCACTTCCCCCATCTAGTCTGGCAAGTTTTTCAAGCACCATCTCTATTTCCCATTACGGATTCCTTTTCCACCTCCAAACATCCATATCTATGGTTCCCTATTCTCACACTTTCCCGCAAGATTTTCTTGCAGATTTCCATTGGACATTCAAACTTACACCCAAATGTCCAATCCTTATGTCCACTTCCACATTGATTTCCTACAAATATTTCCTTAGCCTTTTTACACTCGTTTCTTCTTGTGTGGAGTTCAAATTGACCTTTGGACATCTCTTCTTGATGTCTAGTCTCATATTCCTTCACATTGCTTCCTTTGCCCATTTCACCCCTTTTGTGGAGTTCCAATGGACTTCCGGACTTCCATTGTTAAATTCACTTCCCATGTCCAATTCCTCATCGAACCCTCACAATTCCTTTTCTAAGCTCTCAACTTGCATTGAACTTTTGCAATTTTTCTTGTTCACTTGAACTATTCCCTTGAACATCCCAAAAGTGCCATTAATGTCCAATTTGACCTTGCAACTACTCCGTAATGATTTTCCCACCAAAGAAACCATGTCCATCCCTAGAGGCACGTATTTTCTTGCAAAATCAATGGTGGATGTTGAAGGTGACCATGCTGTCATGAATGGGGTGGTTAAAGTTATAGATTCCAGTGATCTTTTTGGCATTTCTAGGCCACCATTTCAGCAGATTTCATGGGACTTCAACTTGTTTCACACAACACATTATTGATATCCAGTTCTCGATCGAATTTTCGCAAAGTTTCAAGTGACCAAACAAATTGCTATAAATATTAGTTCATTTGCCAGAATAATTGTCAGTCATTTCTCCATTGTGATGCTATTGCAAGCATTGAGCAAAGATTGGGTTTCAACTTCTATAAGTTGTCACCTATTGAGTAGCATGTTATTTAAATCTCAAAGAGGTAGTTTGTTGTAGTAGATATTTGTAATTGAATTTCTTGGCCATTTGTAGGTTTTTAGGGGAACTTGTAAATGATGAATTATGATAGCATTCTAGCTTAGAGTTTTTTCCCTTGCCACATTTTCTGGTATGATTGTAATGAGAATTTGATAAGTGTCACAACACTTTAATTCATTGCAAACATTGTTTTAATGGCCTTTCCTTGTTGCAAATGGGATTTTTAAAGTTTACAGAGGGATTGTTGAGTATGTTTAGTTGCTTGATGTCATATCATTATTTTTAATTTTATTTTGATGTGTTCTTTTTGGTTGACCGTGACTCTATAACCCATAAATAAGGCACTGGTCTTGGAAACTTATGACCCACCATATTCTCAAAACAAAAACATCTTTCACAAGTAGTTTATGAGTAGGTAGTAGTTTATACGCACTTTAGTGATTTCTCTAGGGAAACATCCATAGCAAGCCATAACAGTTTTCTTTCTTCAAGAGAATCATGTCCTGCATACCTTCATCTTGCATTTATGCAATGATGTATTTACTAGCTTCATAGAGGTTAAATGTGCAGTAGGTTTGTCTGTGGTCTAGTGACAACTTTTGGGACCAAGCATACATTGGATAGTATTGCAGTTATTTCAATTTGCATATCCCTTGTGATCAATTATGTTGAAGATACCTCTAGGAACACCCCCTTGGTTGAGTTGAGCAGGAAGTGAAGGACACAATATTCACTTTGAGCAATTGGTCTTTAATCACTCATTTTGTGTTGATGAGTTGATCAATCCCAACTTTTCCCTAGCCCTGAAGTGGATTGATTCCTCAAGGAGTGTGAGCAGTGATTTTGGGACCCAACAACTGACGAATTGGTTTAAAATCAACTATGATGGATCTTCCAAAAAGAATCCGTTCGATTAGAATTGTAGTAGCTCAAGATTGAATAGGATCAATGTTGTTTGCTATCTTTAAAGTAATTGGAACCTAAATCAATATGGTTGAGGTCTTAGCATGTCTTTAAGGAGTTACACTAGCATTTGAACACCAAATTAATAATTATTCATTGAAGGATATTCATAGCTAGTCATCCATCGAGTCTCCATTGGTCTCTTCTAGACATTATAAACGCCTTCCTAATTCATCTAAGGCAATTCAAAAACATCTAGATCTGTCATCAATGTTACAAGTATAATTGGTTTGCTAACATTGAAGTCAAATATGCTACCATTCTACCCCCAAAATGTGAGCTACAAATTTGACATTGTATTGACCACATCCCGTCCCTAGTCCAAATACAATTCTCAATGAAATATAAGAATATTAAAATATCAATCAATAAATTATGAAAATTTAAACCTTTCTATCTTCCCTAAGTGCCTCTCATCCTAAGCTAATGCCCACTAATCCTTCTTCCTAATACTCCCATCTTCCTCCTCCCCACCTATTCTCTCACTCCCTCTATAGTCCATCCCATGTCTCCCTTTCATTTCGTGTTCTACCTTTGACTTTTGCAGCCAAACCTCTCCCCCACTTTCAAGTCCTTACATCTCCCAGCCCAACACCCCCAACATACCTTGATACATTCTTTGCTCCTTATGACTCTTGCCACTACTCTAGAATCCCCTTCCCTCCTTGCCATGCATTGACCCCAATAATCAGTTCTCCCCTGTTTGAACATATCTCCCTCATTGCCATGTCCCCCTTAATGTAATTCTCCACACAAACACTTGTATGGTGCAGGATATTGTGAGCTCTTCAAAAGAGCCTATATGTGGTCATTCTATACAACAACCTTCACCAATAGCTAAAAAATTAAATTAAGCGCACTAAGTTTATGCTCTCTTGTCATTCCTTTACAACCATCACACTGGTTCTCCCAAAGGCAACAACTCCATATCCAATTTAGGAATGCTTAATTGTTTCCAATATTTAGTGGCAAGTTTTTCACACAGTTAGGATGAAATGGCAACTGTGGAGGAAAATTTTGATGAGGTTTACATTAGCAAAATGCTGAATAGGTTGCCACACTCCAAACAGCCAGGATTTGTTAAATTTACTACAAAAGCAATTGTCTGCTCCCTCTCTATCTGTTTTCACTTTTCCTAATGCTTTAAATTTTAAAATTGCAAAACTCTCATTCCACAAGAAAATATTAATTATATCCTTCTACTCCAAGCTCTTTGTCTCAAAAATCTGTTGAAAACTGTTACGTTTGCCACTCATTCCCCAACTTATCTGTCACTCAATTTTTCTGCTATAATGAATTTAAGAGGGTCTAGAAAAGATGCCACTAATATATAATATAAATCAGTTTAAAGCAGAACAAGGGCCATGCAGAAGGCCTTCATTTCTTCAGAGCTTAGAGTTTATAAAATTCTCAAATTGAGAACGAAAAGAAAGCACAATCACAGCTAATTTTTCTAAGCCAATTTCTGCAAATGAAGAGAATCAATTTCTGCCTTAGGTAAATTTGCAGCCCCAATCCCTTGTTAAACTTGCTAAAGCTCCTCATCCCGTTGGAATTATTCTTAATCAGGAAGGTGCTGCCCCATTTAGCTTTGACACAATCCTCTGGCACTCTGTTTTGACCAAGAATTCTGTTCTCAGTGTTGTGGATCTCCTAGCCACCTCCAATGTTACAATCAATCTGACCTCTTCACTCCCATGCTTGGTTCTCACTTTCACCCCTCCCTACCTTCTCCACACCCGTCCCATCTCAATTTCAAATTTTCATCCCTTGCATCCACCCATCCCATTCCTTCCCTCCACAACCTATTTGCTTCTGGTTGCCTTTTAAAGTCAGAAACTTCAAAATTTGATTCTCACAAAAAAACTTTAAATCTGCTATCAGTTCTCCATGAAATAGTGAAGGCCATCCAACACCAAAGCAAATACCAAATGAAGTGCTCACCCACAATACATTTATGGAAATCAGTTTTCTTCACTTCCTCAGTTGTTGGCAAACAATAAGAGATATTTGAATCCATGAACAATTGCATGATATGCTCAACGCTATCATACAAAACCATGAGAACACTCTCCAAGCTATTAACTCCTTGTTTCTCTCTAAAAATGCATGCCACTTCAATTTTGAAATAATCTAGGAATGGGCTGAAATTACATCTCATACAAGTGCCAAAGTAGCTGAGGGAATTGCTCAAACAACCCTATCATGCATGGGATGAGCTGGCAGGAAGCCTTTGTTCAGCCATAGTTGACACTCAATCCATGGCAAGTGACATCAATGAATGAGGACAGTTACCGACACCTCCCACATGGTTACTGTTGCGCAAGGAAGAAATAGCTTTTTTCAGCTTCTTCATGATATTAATCCAGATGTTTTTATCTTCGTATATATTGTCTGTGTTGGAACTCTGTTATGTGTTTTCAGTGTTTTCTAAACAACAATTTTGTTATAGATGGTTGTTCAAATTATATCTTTTTATGTAAAAAACAGCCTAAAACAATGATTTCTCATCTCCATTTCAACTGTTTTTAGCTTTTAAAAAGATGGTCAAATTTTGAATCGGCACCCCTTCATTGTTATTGCCTTACATATATAAATATGTTTTTTCTTTATAAAAAAAATTAAAGCAGCAGCAAAAGAAGAAGAACTAGCAACTTGAATTGAAGAAATATAAGAATCAACAATGACATAATGCATAGTGCAAAAAGACTAATTTGAGAGTGGCGGATTTATGTAGGAGAATGTGGTGGGCTAAGGGGACGATATTGGATGATCCTAGGAGGAAGTAGTTTATGTCCCCTAGGATTTCAACAGCTGGGGCCAATTGAAACTCTAGAAGAAGAGGGAAAACTAGTGATGTGCACTTAAATGCGTATGCCTTGACTTGTGTGGAAGGAAAACAAGGAGGTCCATGATCAAGTAAATGTGGATTGACAATGCTTACTAAGTGAGTGAGGGTTGAAATATCCTTGTAGTAGTGTGTAGAAAAAAACATCATCTCATTGATTTGTCACTAATGGATTGCAAACTAATGCAATCCAAAGGAGGCTTAATCCCCCCAATATATATGATTGGCTGGAAGGAGGAAGTCATCAATATGGTAGGCCTTAAGGCCACTTGTAATGTCCAAAGCTAGAGTGATGACATTGTGTGGTAAACGGGGAAATTCCTTTTCTCAATAGTCAACTCAATGGGATTGCTACATAAAGGTAGTCTACAATTCTCCAAGTGGAGTTGAAGCTTCGTTCACAACTTGGATTGTTCCTTTGATCATGCAAATATTGCATGTCTAACAATAAGATTAAATGAAAACAATTATTATTGTTGAATTATATTTCTAATATTAATTCTTAATTCATAATTTTAATACTATTGGTAAAAGTTAAAACTATTATATTATTACCCTATTCCTTTTTATTAATGATTGGTCAAAGACAATGACACAATAACCAACACTAGCAATGTGACAATACAATAATAACTTGTACTTTGACCATGCTCAAGTTGACAAAGTAAACCTGTAAACAATACAACCTCTTATTACCTTTGGTTGTCTTAATAAAAGCCAAAAGATATTGGTTGACCAAGGAAAACATTTTCTAATTCCCAACACATTGTAGCTACATTCACATTTCCCATATGTTAGTACTGTTATTTATAGTAACAAGATCATGTCCCAAATACGTATAAAATAATTACATAATTAATACTTAGAAATTTGGGGCATTACAGTTTGGGCGGTTATGTAACTTTTGACCCAAACAACAAAGTTTTTGTTTAAACAAAGCTTTCCCAGTATTTTGTATAGAAGGTGCCAGCTGCATTTGCCAAAAGCATTAGACATCCAATTTCTCAAACACTCTACGCTAGTTATGCATTTTTGCTATGTTTGTCAGTTTTTTAACAGAAATTATGATGTTTGTAATTTGCCTTCCTGAGACAAAAAACATTGTGTTTTCTAAATAATTTTTGGGAGGTGTAGCTTCAATCTTGAGGTTATGAGTTTTGAGATGATTTTATAGATCAGATTGCATAAAACAATTGGTCTATGCTTTTGTAATATTGAGGCTTTTGGTATTTTTGGTATTAACAATAGATTTGGTATCAACGTCTATGTATTATTCCAAGATTCTAGAGCTGCTGAGATTATTTGTTTTATCAAGTTCTAGAAAGTTTGATACGAACCTGCTGAGAAAGGGTCCAACCTTGGGTCTGTTTGGCCCAAAAGAGAATGATTTCTGTGATTTCCTTCTCTGTTAGTTGTCTTAGAATTTGATTATTGTTTTTTTGTGTTACGCTTGCTTGTATGAGTTTTTGACAACTATTTATGCACTTGATTTTTGTCTTCATCTTGGGTTGCTGTGGTTGGGAGTAGAGATTTGAAGTAATTTGTTGCTGAAGTGATGATTTGTTAAGCAATTGAGACCATTCTTTCAGATTCTAGATTTATATTGATGTAGAATTTGATATAGTCTTGACTTTTTATTTTGTATTTTTTGTAATGTACTAACCCTTTCATAAAGTAAAAGTTTCTTATTTTACACCAAATGGGTAAATAAACAAGTAATAAAGCCATTGCAATAAAAAATTTCTTTTCTTTTATTGATAATTTCCAAACAAGATACAAAACATTCTACATCATGAATTCCTTTTCATTTCAAATACACTTCAATGTAGGAAAGTATACAAATACATACATAGCTCATGGAGCTTTTGAACAAATAGTAGTAAGATGGTCCAGGTTCTTTCGTTTCAAATCTTGGTTCTTTTGTCGCTTGCTGTGGAGGAGAAGCATCACTCAGGCGCTTTTTTGCCAACCACGGACTCATAATGCGGTCCCCCGCACATCTATCATTGGATAGATGGGCCTTCCCTTCGACGAAGAGATTGGTAGAGTAATCGATAACGACAACCAACTGAGCATAGTGTTGTGTCCTACATAACTAGAACTTGTAATCCCACAATCTCGAACTAGCATGTAATAAAGGATCATGGTGAACTGTCAGTGTAGTCTCAGTAGTCACACAATCTTTAGTGGAGCCTCGGACATTGCACTACTTTGGCCAAAGTGTTATATTCAGTAAATGACTAAGAGTCATCTATCACATACACTACTCAGGGCCGATTTGACTTAAGGCTATCTTACACTACACATAGGTATTGTCCTTCAATGGATAATCTGTCATCCTAGACTAACCTACAACATACTATTCTACTTGAAAAGAATCTAATTAACAAGTAAGTACACAAGCTACCTCCCATACTGGATTAGCTATCCTAGGAGTAACACAAGCTTTTCTAGTTAACTTAATAACTTAGCTAGGTGTAGCTCAAGTGACTCTTGCATTCAATCAAGCCTAGTAATTAATATCTAACACAAGCATCATTCTCCTATTATGGAGATCTTACAATCACAGTATAAAAACAACTAGAAGGCTTCAATTCCCTTTTCTAGAAGACAATCATAATTACTTCTATTACACAGGCATAAAAGACATTTCATGCAGTATAGAAAACACAATAATTCTTTGCAAATAATAAGTAGAAGAAAACCCCATGCCTGTTATCACTTATCCGGTTATCCCAGATAATGAAGACAGTGCAGCCTTCTCTAAACAAAAGTTCAACTTAATTCAGTTTCCCAACACAACTCCCTCTCCTTTCTTGTTGATAGCACACTTCCCTCAGATAATAAGACAAATATTCCTCACAAAAATCGCTCTTTTCTCACTCATAAATCAGATGATAATGACTGGTAATAATTCAGATATGATTAACCAACAAATGACGTATAGTTGTTGGTATAATACATCCCACTCAGATGAAATGATATAATGGAGATATTGGTTTGCACAAGAAAATGAGAGTGATAATGAATGACTGCAAATAATGAACTCAAGAATGGCTAAGAGAGAATAAGAATAATGATGTGTTGCAAGTGAGTTGGTGTGACTATTTATAGAGCAGCCAGCCTACAAAACTCCCATAGTTTTGGCAAGTAGATTGAAAATAATTTCATGCAGCATGATTCAGCATAGAGGTGGCAATGATAGAAGGCCAAACTCAGCAAAAAGCATAACAAATCGACTTCCATATTGAAAGCATTCAAAAGACCATTTCAAACTGCACATGGAGAATTCGTATTTTTCTCCCAAATCGACATGTACAGGAAAGTGAAAACAGAGGTGGCGCCAAACCCCTCAAGTCGGCGCGATTTCTAGGTAAGAAGAATATGTTAATGATGAATTACCAACACATAACCTGAATCAACTTGTTTTATGAATTGAGTTGACTGCAACAATTAAATACGTTGGACTTAGTCCATGCTCTCTCCATTTCGCATATCGACTAAGTCAAAGCCTGCAGAATTTAGGCGTTTTGCTTATGTTTCACTCCTACGTATTTCTTAGCTAGTGATATGTGATTCTTTCATAGAGCCGTGTATGATCCAAAGTCGACTTTCATTATAATGTCCAATATCGACATATTTCTCTTAATAAATAAGAAATAAGTCGATTTCCAAATGTATAAAACAGTATGTAAAATATATATTATTATTATATATATATTGTATATATATCATATACACATATATTTAAATACCTCCGTATATATATATATATATATATATATATATATCCTGTATAATGTGTTTATTATAATTATTTGGCCTTTACGTTTATATATATATATATATATATATACATGTATACACCTCTATGTACACGTATATGTAGGTATACCATATCGATGCATCCGTATGAGCATGTTCATTTGCTAATGTACACTTCTATTGATATGCATATACATATGGATACGTGTATATACTATGCATATATATATGTCCACATCCGATTCGCTTACATCCATTTACGTTACCATCATATCATTGAGTGTGTAAGTGTGATATATCTATACATATGCATATATGTGTTAGATCCCATTGACACGCATGTGCATACATATAAACATACTTCCACCTACATCCCACTTATCTATATGATCGTAATAGCACAGGAAAAATTTTAGAAACCAAAATAGATAAACATCACCCGCAAATTCATGCAGAAGTAAACAAGACTCTTAATGCAACATACAAGCTATGGATGACTTACCTATAACCCAGAAACTGACTTAGTTCAATCACTCTAATGTGGTGTGTGTATGCTCAGATAGTTTACTTTTACTGGTTACCTGACCAAGATCTTCTCCCGAGTGATACTTCCCCTCCACCTAGAGGAATGGAACACATACTTGCATCCACTAACACATGCTCACGGCAATCAAATGTTCATAACATATGCAGTATACATAAACATCTCCAAAGTTAGAATAATTACAATTCAATAGCCTTTCATTCACATAAATGCAATATTTCACCATGGATAACATCAACTGAAGTAACATCAAATGAGACAATCATCAAATGTGGAAACATTCATATTGACAACAAGGTACAAGCATATTTTATTTATCTCAAAATTCTCATTACATCCATTTTTACCCTATGCAGTAATAGTAAATAGTAATTATACAATCGGGGTGTAACATTTTTGACAAATGTTTGACAAAATAACAATCTAAATAATGAACTAGAAATTGAGTTTATAACTTTATATTTAACAATCCACTGAGAGTACAAGCAATAATATTGTTGGCGTTTAAATTAGCACCTCTGGAGTGCTGATTGTAAACGTTCAGCTATTTCAAATGTTTTGCAACACTTCTTCGTTATTTAAAGAGGAGAAGTCCCTCTCTGCTGGGAGCAATGCGTAGGGAAGGGAAATGTTAACTAAAGTTCCTATCTTTTTATGCTTCAGCGGCAGGACACAAGGGTGCACAAACACAATGCGCCGTAGCTAAGCTTTTTCTCTGGTTTCTGCAGATCTCAACTACGACTAATCTAGCTTTTATCTATCCAATACCTTCAAGGTAAACAGAGCATGAGGGTAAAGGAGCGGGAATGGGTTGGTTGGATCACCTGAATTCGCCGTCTCCCGAGAATATGACCGAGGCTCTGAACTCTCGGGTATACACCAAGATAAGGTTGGTACAAGCAAACACTCTATACGGTAAACTAGATCTGAGACCTGCCAAGGAGGAGGGACTCCTATCCGAGGTATGGGCTAGGAAATAGTTCACAAGAAACAACAATTTTACGATGCCTTGGCCAACGAGCTTGCTAAGGAGGAGGGACTCCTATCCGAAGTATAGCTTGGAAGACAACACATTAAACAACAACAAACGATAACTTGTCAATAACAAATGTCCAAGGAGGAGGGACTCCTATCCGAGGAGGGAAATGAAACAACGAGCTATTAAACACAAGACGTGGACACAACTCAAAAAGATTGACCAAAATGCAAGCGCCTTCTGATATTCTCCTTCAAACTTTCGTCAATGAATTACAAAGGTTGGGAAAGCAAAGGCACGAAATCATGCACAATTACAATCGACCAACAAACTCTCATCCAAGAGTGAACAAGTATCCGCTTTCAAAGCTGTTGGCAACAATGGCGCAGCAATTTTGCATAGCAAGTAAAAGTTAAACAAATAATGAGCCCAAGGCTCTTATTTATAGAACTCAAAGGAGTGGGCAACCCCAAAATCTCCTTGAGTTAACAATGAGTTCTTGCCAATCAATTAGCAAGATTTATTCCTAAAAGGGGAACAAGCAGTTAACTGGAAAACTACTTCAGTTAACTGAAAATCAACAAAGAGTCAACTGGAAACTACTTCAGTTGACTGAAAGTAAACTAAAGGTAAACTTTAATGAAAGTATCCCTCCAAAATAGACATCCACATTTAGTGGAGATCTAAGATCCATAAATCATGGAAGTCAAATAGACATCCTTAATCAGTGGGATCTGACAATGCATGATTTAAGGAAAGTGGAGTTAAACTTGGAAAGAAGCATCAAGTTAACTCCAACTACATTTAATATCATCTTGAGTTGACTTGGAAAGAAGCATCAAGTCAAACTCAAGTCTCATGAATGCCACTTGGAGGGTGTATGGCGTCCTTCTTTGGTGCATTTATAGTTCGCCACTAATCAGCAGTGTCTCTATCCATTGATTGACTTCATCAGCTTCTGGGGAATTAATGCTTTGTAGAATGATGACGTGGCGTCGTAGCATGACCTCACCCATTGTGAGCTGATTTCCGAAGTCCATACACTGAGATGCTGCCTCTTCAAACTTGGTTGATAAAGCTGCTACCTTAGCCAGCTTGCAACCATCTGGATCATCAAGAAAGGTACTACGGATGACATCCCTGAACTGGTTCTGTACAGTAACCATCTCGACGTATTCTCCTCCCTCACGCTGATATTCCATGCAAGGGAAAGATATCACCAACATTCTTGCGAAGTTGATAATAGTGGCAACTACCCGTCTGTAATCAATCAACTCTACTGAATGAGCGTCATAGGCTTTCACCTTGTACGCCAATTGTTCCTTCCAAGCAAAAAGATGTTGCTTGTTTTCCTCAGAGTATACTGATTGATATGCCAATTGCAAATCTGCAATTGTGCTTTCGTCTTCAAGCCTCCTTTCTGCAATCCTTTGTTCTGACTGCTGGATCTCTGCACGAAGTCCATGTGCTCTATCCCGTAACTGGTATAGGTTTGCCAGTATACATCTACCTTTGAGAACAAACTCTTCCACTTGATCTCTCAAGTGTTTGCCGAATGTTATCAATTGCCGATGATTTTGTTCAGCGGGGAGATCTAGCAGTCCTGCTGGTAGGGCTGAGACGTTTGGTGTGCCATGTATCAAGCTGGTTATGTAAGACCTCAGTTTCTGATTTTCAGCCTTTAAGGCTGCCTTTTCTTTACCATCCTTTGCCATTCTTTCTTGTGCGCTCACCGAAGCTATTCCAAGAAGGTCTGCCTCCACCTGTCGTGTAGTCTTCCCGAGGTTAAGTTGAGACAAAGTGTAGTCTTCGACTTGGACCTCGTGTATGCCTTTCTCTACTGGTGGAGCGGCAGTCTCTATGATGATCTCACACTCTGCATTCCTTTCTATGTGAACTTGTTCTTTAACTTCTTCGCCGGCGTGTCTTGTGGGACGTGGTCGAACTCGGTAAAGTCAAGTTCATAAGAGGGTTTCCCCTCTTCTTCCTAGGAAGCCTTCAAGCCAAATAGAATCTCGTGAACCCGGCTGGGAGGGACGTGAGGCCCTTAGATGCTAGATGTGTGAGACTGTGCTGGAGCAATGTCTCGCGGTGGCGAATCCAAGTCGATGAGGACTTGTGTCTGCTGTGATACTGGTGATATTGGCGGCTCTGTTTCCATAACAGGCACCGTTTCTGCTGCTGCTTCTACTATTGTTGCTTCTGCCATTGGCTCAGCCATTGGTTCTTCAACAACTACTGCTGCTGGTTCCTCCGTGATAACTTCTGCTGAATCAGGGGTAGCAGTCTCTACTCTTTGTTCTGGGGCAGCAATACCCGTGATTATTTCAAGACTATGTGTGGCTTTCTCCACTGGTGTCCTTTGTGTTCTAGGCTTTGACATCCTCATCCCTCGGGGAGGATTGCACCATTGCTTCTGCCTAGGCTTCCTTTTTGAAGTGGAAGGTGGTGTAGACTGAACCTGTGGCGGCTCTGCTCTGTGAGGTATCACCTTCCTTGATTTCTTGCTGTCGAGATAGAGTTGGCTATTTCTAACCACTCTACTCGTTCTTTCTTCTATAGATGTGTCTTCTTTGGCATACCAATCCACTCTCGGGAGCAGTTGGGAGTCAACTGAATCTGCGAAGAATGAGGGGAGAGTGACTTCCCCTTCATCATCGGACAGGCCCTCGATATCTGCTGACATAAAATCAGCAATTTGTGAGAGTCTAAACCTGCTGTAGTTCCTTCTTCGCACTTCATACTCGTCTTTGCAATTTACCCAATAATCTTCCATAGAAGACTTATGTGACGAGTGTTGCTCGAGGTGTGCCGCATAGAGTCCTCTGGGATCATAGGATCTTCTATCAATGAGATACTTGAGGTTAAACCTCGCTGTTTCCTGACTCATCATCTTAGCATCTGCCGCGAATCCACATCTATATAGTCCCATCTCAACAGAAAAGTTAACAGCTGTCTTCCTCTTCAAGCGCAAGTAGGCATGAACCTCGGACAACTGTCTCAGGAATTCCATGAAGACTACCCTATCTGAAGGGTATCTTGGTAGCATGGCGGGGTGGCCAATGTAGCCATACACGCGTATGTAGGAGAACGTAGGGAATTGAATGAACCAATCCGCCCAATCCACCATTGCCTCTCTGGCTGTCTGTGAAATACGCACGTGCATCTCATGGTTAAGCTCACGTACTGTATGCATAATGAAGTTATCACTCGTTCTCTTGAAGTGTCGCTCCGCTTGAGTAAACTCAAGACGTGCGAAATGTTCGTGAACCTTCTACACACCTAAGGTTCCCACATTGTTCAATAACCTGAATTCACCTTGGAAGGCTATCAAGTATACCAGGTAAGAGCACATGTGGAACCTATGAGCTTCCAGATACCCAGTGATTTGTCGGTGGAGTGTGTCACTAATCAAAGTGGCCCAGTCATAATATTCCCTCTTACCAATGATTTTAGCAATGATATAGTACATCCATGGCTGGAATTGACGACCATCTTCTTCTCCGGTGATTCTATTGAGTAGAGTGATTAACACTGCGTACTCATCTTTACATTCTCCTCGTCCCAACGGCTTAGGCAAGCTTGCCTTTGTCACTTTTAGCCATTTTTCAGCCATAACCTTTTGACATTTGTCCTTAGCTGTCTCAAATGCCCTCTCACATTCCGTCACTGATATGACTTTGCTGTTAGGACATGATGGAATATCAAAACACCGTTCGATATCCTGAGGCTTTAGACTGCAAACAATTCTTCCATCTGCTGCTCTGATTTCTCTGGTGGTAGGATTGTAATGCTTGATACAAGCGATTACAAGCTCTACGCTCTGTAGTGTGATGGGAATTGATGCAGCCTGCAGCAACCCGGATTCTTCAATATTCTGCAATGTGATTTGATTCATGCCTTCTAGCTGCTCCAAATCAACCACTGGATTTACTTGGTGTAAATTTGTGTCAACTGTTTTCAAGTAATCATGGAGTAAGACCGTCTTGGTCTCGTATTGTACCTGGGAGTATTGCATCTTGAAAAACTTAAAGATTGAATGTAATCTTGACCTTGTTCAATGATTTTGAAACCCTTGAAAATAGCACCTCGCCGAGAAGTATTTTTCGGGAAAAAATCTGGCACATGGGTTTTGTTCGTGCTTCAATGCTGAACAAACCCAGTTCCTCAGAATTTGGATTCTGAAACTTTTTCGGAAAAATCCCCAAAAATAGGGGCAGCAAGTTTGCTGATTTTGGAAAATTTGTCGAGATGGGTTTCTCTGAAAAATAATGCTGAATCAACCCAGTTGATCTGATCTGATGTAGCCTGTTGCTTTTTCTGTCAGATGCAAGAAAACCTAAGACCAGAAGAGAGGAAATAGACAGAAGATGGATTGGAAGTTTTATCTGATTCCCTGAGAAAATCTATCTCTGGGTCCAATCTTCAAAATAGCAATCCTTTTCTGCTTCAGATCTGCAAGAAAAATGAAGAACGGATGAAAACCTTGTTGAGATCTATCAATGGCGTCCTTGAGAGCTTGTGGCTGATCTTGATCTCTTAACCTGTAATGAAATAATGAAATGGGACGCCTTCACCTTGAATATATATGTTTAAGCTTTAGATCCACAAATTTGGGGACCTAACTCAAGCTCAAAAGGTGATTTTGGCTTGATCTAAAGTTGAAAAGGTGATTTCCACGAATCGTGGAGTGATTTAGCCAACTTTAACTCAAAAAACTCTTGACTTAGTCAACAAATTGAACCTTGACCTTTTTAGGCGTCCCTTTTGGTCTTTTGCAAGTTTTTAAATATTTATTCTCCTGAAAGCCCTCCGTTTGATCCTGAATCTAGCGTTGTCTGTTGATCCTGAGATGTCGCGGACACATTCATTGCGGAGCTGGATCCAAACTGGAAAGAAGTGCCTGGGAGACTTGATGATGAAAAGCTGAGTTTAGGGCTTCAAAAGGATGGGCGCCTTTTCCAAGGAAAGGCGCTTTTGCTAATGCCTTAGTGAATTTTCAAACCTCGTTCTTTAGCTTTTTTTAAATGACCTCTCATGCTTTGATCTGGATTTCTTGTTGATCGAAGAGTTAGATGATTTCACTTGATGTCTCATCAGGTATCCAGCTCGGTTCTGCCAAGAATGACTGACTTCAGAAAACCTGGATCTTATTTTAGGGTCCTTTTATTCAAGGGCGCCCCTCCTTGAAAAGGGCGCTTTTGTCTTTTGGCTTGATTATTTCCATCTGAAAAGTTGCCTACTTTGATCCAGATTATCCGTTGACTGCCCTGTCAGGTGTTGGTGCTTGCAGTTACGTTTCCGAGATCTACTTGGGCTGAGAAGGTTATCCTGGGAAGCCTTTTGTCCTTTGTCAGCATCTGGAAGTCCAAAAGAAAGGGCGCCTTTCTTTTGAAAAGGCTCTTTTTCCTTATAACTTTGCCGTTAACTGTGGTTTCCTGATATTTCCTCAACTGCCTCTTTTTGCTTCGTCAGCAGTTGCTAGTGATCTATTCATCGGATGATCTGGATATTTGTTTCACTGTTGAGTCAGTAATCAAACGTCGAGAATGACTGCTTCGGATGATCTTACTGACAGCATTTGACCCTCCACAAAGATCTAAGCTGGCGCCCACAGCGAAAAAAGGCTCTTTTTCGGCATTTGAGTTCTATCATATGCAGCCAGCGTTTCCGAGTTGGTGAATTTTGACCTTTCACTTTCGGGGAATCTCCTTCATCAAAACATCATCATTTTTGACCTTTTAAAGCCATGGTTCGCGTCGTTGAAGCTGGAGTTTAACTTCGGCCTTTTGAGTAGCGTATCTGCCATTAATAGGTATAGAGGTTGCTTTGTTCTGAAAATAGAAATAGACCACCCGAGGTAAAATGTAATGAACCGGACCAAATTTTTTCGATTTTTGAATTACAATCAGCAATGCAACACACCCGTTAGGGTTAGATAAATCAAACCGGCAGTTACAATATAACTCTTTGCCAAGAATGCGCACTCAATCTCAACAAGAGAGAGGCTGTCATATGGCAAGAGGATCGTCAGTACAAAAAATCAGAACTGCAACTGAAAGTAACTCAACACCAAGTATGTGCTACCCAAACCAGAATGGAATGAGGCGACCATATGGTGGAGATTGAAAGAAATACAAATGCAACTTCAAATAAACTCAACACCCAGAATGTGCTTTCAAACCCGGGTGGGAATGGAGCTACCATAGGGCGGAGATGTACGATATTACAATGCAAATCAAAGTAAATAGGCGGCAAGCCAGCCTCTTCCACTTATTCAGTGGGCAATTACAAACATGATAAGCAAGGTTGAGAGAAATGCTGACAGTACTACTGTTCAGCTTACAATAATATAGAGAATGCCTGCAAGAACAAGGATTAGAAGCTCTTCAATTGCTGCAATAGAAAATGTGACCTCCACCAAGCTTAGTAAGACTTCCTAACACCAAACCTTCACCAAAAATGCACTTTCCAAAATCTGATATGACAGAACAGCAACTTGAAATGCATAACCAGCAACCCTAGAATCCACTAAAATGCTCACAACTCACTCAAAACTGACCCAAATGACTTCAAATCTGATGCAATAGACCCTCAAAATGATGGCGCCTAGTTTAGTAATGAGAAAGGGCAGCTAAAAGTGGCTATTAATTAATGGCATGGATTCCAAAGCACTCCAGAATGTAGGGCTTTCAAGGAATGACGAATTTGCTTTATAAAATCAGAAACTTCATATTAAAATCTGCAAATATTCATGAAGGGTCTCTTCCAACAGAGAAAACCAATGAGACAATACCCAGAACAACTCTTTTTGTATTTTTTGATTTATGAGTGAAACTACAG
Organism: Sequoia sempervirens; assembly: GCA_007258455.2. NCBI lineage: Eukaryota > Viridiplantae > Streptophyta > Pinopsida > Cupressales > Cupressaceae > Sequoia > Sequoia sempervirens. The sequence continues at coordinate 10,437 of VDFB02381950.1, read as the reverse complement.
ATTCAGCCCTGTTATCAGCAACTCCAGAAAATGACATAAAATGCAATAAACTGAACTACAAGCAAAATGTCAAGCTACAATGCGAACCTCACTACAAAATGACATTCAAAACAAGCAAACCTCTCTACTAGGTGCTATCTCTCAAGCACGAAGTCGAGCCCAAGCTAGGAGGCATTCATTCCTCAAAGCAATCCAGCAACCATTTCGGCAGCATAACAATACTCAAGATATCAGATAATGAAAATGAAGACCAAGACCTCCTTTTATAAACTTGTGATGACTTTTCCAGAAGCTTCTAGAAACCCTAACTTTCAAATTTGAACTGTCTTCTTTTCCCTCCAATTTGGGCGCCCCCTTTCTCAAGGTTTAATTTAACTTTATTTTAAAATCTTTTCCTTCATAAAAAGGCGTCCTTTTCTCCAAGTAATATTTTTTTTTTTTAGAAATATAAAATATTTCCTTCATGAGACAATACCCCTCAAGGTCCCCTTCTTTAAAACAACTTAAAGTCATAATACTAGGACAAGGGGTTATTTTATAAAATAAAACATTATTGTCATTAAAATACTTATTCCTCCAAAATGAACCCCTTACGCCAAAATTCAGAATTACCCAATGAACTGCCAGAAGAGGAAAGTTGACTGAGCTGGTGCTGACTGGACCACTGCCAAAAATAGAATTTACTAAAAATAGTAAATTCGGAAAGTTGCTTGGAATGTAATGCATGCGCCACCATTGCGAAGCTCTCTGAAAACCTAGAAGTAATCCAGAATCCGAACACCCAAACTCCAACAAACAAAACCCTAAATCTTCAAGAGAACTCACCAAGCAACCGGAAACCATAATTTTGTCTCTGATTAGCCAACAGCACACCAGGAAAAGGCCATCAATCACTGAAAGGAGCAATGCTAAAAACGGGGACATTACAATCCGCCCTTCCCAAAATTGCTTGTCCTCAAGCAATACCACCATAACTCCATAAAACTTAAGACTGATCCATACCAAAACAAGTATGATCCCAGGTTCCCAAACCCATCTCAGAAAGGTCCCACCATGCCGATGCTGCACCACTCTGATCACATTCGTGAAAACATCATGCCAATGCTGCACTAACCTTCCTTGTAACCCCAAAGTGTTACTATCCATGATACTCAAACTGAAAGATCTTAAAGGACTGAGACCAGCTTCATGCGACGTCTCATGTCCAAGAGGCCCAAAGTCAACAGTAACAATCATACCACTGTCAACCACAATTCTAGGCAAGAAGGATAGGCTGCTCATCTCAAAATCAAACTCCTCAACATACCTCCACATGGTAACAAACGAAGCCCTGATGGTAAAAGTGTCATCTTCAAATCTCCTTGCAAAGAGGAAATCAATCCTTTGCAAGAGCTCAACCAACTCATACTCACGTCTCCTCATGGAGCTACTATGCACCAACTGAATTATACTGACACCACCAAGAAGAACACAAAAAACTATCATAGTTCCAACCTCATGAGTCTCAGAATGATGAATCAAAACAAGTTGTAGTTCGCTGTCCCGAACCAACAATGAGAGAAAACTCTCAAGGTTAACACCACAAACATTCATAAGATGAACTCCGAGAATATGATAAGTGTGAAGGAACAAATAATATCTGCTATTCAAGGCTGAAGTCAGCGAAGTGCAATCTGATTTTAGTACTTCACACAAGAAAAAACAGCAGCACCAAAGAAATGCCCAAGTGTGAGTGTATGAGATGAGCATAGAGTTGCAAGTTAATCTCTCAAAAATGGCAGGAAAACATACTAGAGCAATCCCCAACTGAAAACTACCACCCTTTTGGCAAGTGATGAAGGACAAACTCTTCCGAACAAGAGTAACTCCACAAGTAAGATGGCTGGTCTGCCTCCAACCAGCAAGCTCATGTCCCAAAATCTGCCATTGTCTTGCCCAAGGATCAACGTCAAGAGTAACCAACTGTTCATCTTTCCAACCCATACTCAAAATTTCTCTCCAATCCATTTGTTGATGAACAAATGGGGCCATCAAGTGGTTGGTGAAGAGAAGAACAACACCCAAAGGTCTGAAAATTTGATCACTAACCCACCAAAAGTTCCTCTTTCCACCAGCCAAAAACTCCATCAACCCAAGTTGAGAATCCCAAGCATGGATACCCAATCGAAAGTGATTTTCAACACTCTGAAAAGAGAATTCAACACAACCCCAAGTGCTGGTCAAAACCAAGTGCATACTCATAAAATAGGCATCCCCTCTGATGAACCTCTGAAACCAACCCATGAAAGCTTCAACAACACTGGAACACGAAACATAAGATGACTTCAAATCCAACTCCCAAAATTGATTAGCATCACTCAACCCAAGGAATGGATTGAGAAGAATGCAAACACCATGTTCTGGTTCTTCTTTGTTCCCTTCTTCATGAGTAACAAGACTAAAATCTTCGCTTCTTGCTGCTGTACTGAAGTTGCCAGTAGCTACCAAATCTTGCCTTGTTAACACCTTGGTGTCGAAGATGTTGAAATCTCCTCGAATCAACACTTCCCATGTATAGACTTCATCCTCAAACCCACTTATGCATTCATTACTAATCAATAGACGTAGCACTTCCTCATGGAGTGATATCGAAGCATCCAAGCACTGGAAACCAAACTCAATTTCATTCTCCATTTCATCCTCTACTTCATAGAGAGGATTATCATAACTTTTCTCATCACCTTCTTGAAAAAGAGGATTGTCATAAACTTGAAAGTCATTCCTTTCATCTTGCTGCTCCAAATCTGCACATGCAACCTTTGATTTTCTTGTGAAACCTTCAAGATCAAACTCCTCTTGAAGACTATCAATCTCATCAATTACTTGCTTGATTTCTCCAGCTCTTCGTGCACCCTCTTGCTCCTTGAAAAGTTTGAAATCTGCAAACTGATCTTCAACCTTTCTTAGAGCCAACTGAGTTTCTTTCAACTTGTCCTTTGTTGATTTAAGCTCCAAAGTGAGCTCATCAACCATACTCTCCCTTTCTTCGAAAACAATGAAGGCCTTCTTTGCAGATTCGACGGCATGATCTCTATCTTCAATCAAGCCTATGTACTCGGATTTCATGGTCTCCAAGGAATCTTTGATTAGTTGCAATTTAGGAAGAGCAACTTCATCCTTAACTCCACTTTGTCTCTCTTCAAACTGAGCCTTCCAATAGAGATCATCAACCAAATTGTGTGTGCGATCAAATAGGGATAGCGCTTGCACTTCTTTTTCAAAAGATACCTTGCATTGATCTTTCCACTCATGCACATGCAAAGATGGTGAACTGCTGATAGGCTGCAACTGAAAATCAGAACTTTGTTTTTCATCTTTGCTACCCTCATAGCTGCTCCAAGACTCCTTTCCTTCACCACCTACTAGCTGAAATTGCTCAATATCACAAAGAGAATTAGACTCCACAAATTCTTCAATCCAATGCTTACAACCAGCTTCAAGCATTGATAAATTGGATTTGTGTTTAGGAACTCCATCAAACTTTCCATCGTCAAGAGCCATATGATCTTCAAGCTCCACTTCCACCTCACTATCTTCATGATCAAAGTTTATGGCAGCCCCCTCATAGCTTGCAAAGCAATCAGAATTTTGAACTTCATCAGGATCAAAGGGAAACTCATCCCACACAATTTCTTTGTCATCACTAAATGCCTTCACTCCTGGATCCCAAGTGCTAGAGGATTGATTGTTTTGATCAAAAGGAAAGTGCTCTTTGTGCTTCTCTTGGAGGGTTGACTCTTTGAATAGGTCACCACCCAACTCACTTAAACTGATATCTTCATACATACCTCCCTTCAATGGCTTGGTTTGAAGATCAAACCCAAAACCACCCTTGACACTGTCACTATAATGAAGTAAAGAATCTTTAGTGCTAGCTGTTTGGGAAATTTTATCATCTATATCTTCAATGAACCCATCATCTATAGGTATTTTTCTGATCTCATCATGAATAGTCATATGTATGCCAAAAAGGTCTTCTTGATCACTTGTCATAACTTCATCTTGTGAAAACTCTTGAGCTTTTTGGCCAGCAACATAGAAAGAATTATCCATCACCACATCCTCAACAAATGGAGGCATAAACACTACGGCATCTTTACCAATGATATCATTATGGTAATGATCAAAAGCTGGTTCAAGACACCAATAGTATTTCCTTCAACTTGCTCTTCTTCACTTGCTATCACATGTAAGCCATATGTGATATGAGTCTCTAATTTTAACTGCTTCATTTGCCAAGGTATTCATCAAGCTCGTTAATGCTCTTATTTCCTTTTGATGTGATATAGCACATTGTTTTGTGCTATTCTAATGCGATGACTGACGCTTTCAACTTTGTAGATATTTGTCTACCGTATTCACAAATAGGCACTTCATCTTCTTCCTTCTTTGATTCTTCAACCAAAGCTTGTTCTGCTTCCCTTTTTATCATTTTCCTAATGTGGTCCACCATCTCCGACTTTTCAGGCTTCAGTAACGCCACACAATTCAAATGCGAATCAAATGAAACATTGTACCTATAATCATCTGGCATGTTTTGATATTGCTCACGGAGTTTGGCAGCCTCATGTTCACATTGTCTTTTATACTGTTTGGCATATTCAATGAAATCCCTTACGGCATCACTAACCTTTCCTTCCTCAGATACCATAGTTGAATCTGACTTCTCACGATCTCTGGACCTTAGAAAACGCAACATCTTTGAAACTTCGGGCGATAAATCGAACTCGTTTCCTACCTCCGTGTAGAACCGATTGCTGACCAAACCGGTTAATTGAACCTTGATGGGCCCAGGATGGCAGGATGCATGGCTCTGATACCATTGTAAAGAACCGAATCAATTTTTTCAAATTTTGAATTACATAATCACAATGCAATACACCATAGGGTTAGATAAATCAAACCAGTACATAATATAACTCTTTGCCAAGAATGCACTCAATCTCACATGAGAGGCCAATAGTGGCAAGAGTGGATCACAAGTATTGTAATCAGAATCGCGAATCGGTGCACCCCTAACACTAAGTATGTGCTACCCAAACCGTAATTTGAAATGATAAGCACCATATGGGTGGAGGATTGAAAGAAATACAAATGTAACTTCAACAAACCCCACCTGCATCGTGCTTTCTAAACCCCGAGTGGGAACGAGCTACCATAGGCTGAGATGTAATGACACATAATGCAAATCAAAGTAAATAGGCGGCAAGCCAGCCTCTTCCACTTATTCAGTGGGCAATTACAAACATGATAAGCAAGGTTGAGAGAAATGCTGACAATACTACTGTTCAGCTTACAATAATATAGAGAATGCCTGCAAGAACAAGGATTAGAAGCTCTACAATTGCTGCAATAGAAAATGTGACCTCCACCAAGCTTAGTAAGACTTCCTAACACCAAACCTTCACCAAAAATGCGCTTTCCAAAATCTGATATGACAGAACAGCAACTTGAAATGCATAACCAGCAACCCTAGAATCCACTAAAATGCTCACAACTCACTCAAAACTGACCCAAATGACTTCAAATTTGATGCAATAGACCCTCAAAATGATGGCGCCTAGTTTAGTAATGAGAAAGGGCAGCTAAAAGTGGCTATTAATTAATGGCACGGATTCCAAAGCACTCCAGAATGTAGGGCTTTCAAGGAATGACGAATTTGCTTTATAAAATCAGAAACTTCATATTAAAATCTGCAAATATTCATGAAGGGTCTCTTCCAACAGAGAAAACCAATGAGACAATACCCAGAACAACTCTTTTTGTATTTTTTGATTTATGAGTGAAACTACAGATTCAGCCCCTGCGACAGTAACTCCAAAATGACATAAAAATGCACAAACCGAACTACAAAAGCACAAACTACAAATGCAAACCTCACTACAAAATGTCACTCAAAACAAGCAAACCTCCCTACTAGGTGCTATCTCTCAAGCACGAAGTCGAGCCCAAGCTAGGAGGCATTCATTCCTCGAAGCAATCCAGCAACCATTTCGGCAGCATAACAATACTCAAGATATCTGATGCTGAAAATGAAGACCAAGACCTCTTTTTATAAACTTGTGATGACTTTCCAGAAGCTTCTAGAAACCCTAACTTTCAAATTTAAGCTGTCTTCTTTTCCCTCCAATTTGGGCGCCCCCTTTCTCAAGGTTTAATTTAACTTTATTTTAAAATCTTTTCCTTCATAAAAAGGCGTCCTTTTCTCCAAGTAATATTTTTTGACTTTAGAAATATAAAATATTTCCTTCATGAGACAATACCCCTCAAGGTCCCCTTCTTTAAAACAACTTAAAGTCATAATACTAGGACAAGGGGTTATTTTATAAAATAAAACATTATTGTCATTAAAATACTTATTCCTCCAAAATGAACCCCTTATGCCAAATTCAGAATTACCCAATGAACTGCCAGAAGAGGAAAGTTGACCGAGCTGGTGCTGACTGGACCACTGCCAAAAATAGGATTTACTAAAAATAGTAAATTCGGAAAGTTGCTTGGAATGTAATGCATGAGCCACCATTGCGAAGCTCTTCGAAAACCCAGAAGGAATCCAGAATCCGAACACCCAAACTCCAACAAACAAAACCCTGAATCTTCAAGAGAACTCACCAAGCAGCCGGAAACCCTAATTCTGTCTCTGATTAGCCAACAACACACCAGGAAAAGGCCATCAATCACTGAAAGGAGCAATGCTAAAAACGGGGACATTACAATCCACCCTTCCCAAAATTGCTTGTCCTCAAGCAATACCACCATAACTCCATAAAACTTAAGACTGATCCATACCAAAACAAGTATGATCCCAGGTTCCCAAACCCATCTCAGGAAGGTCCCACCATGCCGATGCTGCACCACTCTGATCACATTCGTGAAAACATCATGCCAATGCTGCACTAACCTTCCTTGTAACCCCAAAGTGTTACTATCCATGATACTCAAACTGAAAGATCTTAAAGGACTGAGACCAGCTTCATGCGACGTCTCATGTCCAAGAGGCCCAAAGTCAACAGTAACAATCATACCACTGTCAACCACAATTCTAGGCAAGAAGGATAGGCTGCTCATCTCAAAATCAAACTCCTCAACATACCTCCACATGGTAACAAACGAAGCCCTGATGGTAAAAGTGTCATCTTCAAATCTCCTTGCAAAGAGGAAATCAATCCTTTGCAAGAGCTCGACCAACTCATACTCACGTCTCCTCATGGAGCTACTATGCACCAACTGAATTATACTGACACCACCAAGAAGAATACAAAAAACTCTCATAGTTCCAACCTCATGAGTCTCAGAATGATGAATCAAAACAAGTTGTAGTTCGCTGTCCCGAACCAACAATGAGAGAAAACTCTCAAGGTTAACACCACAAACATTCATAAGATGAACTCCGAGAATATGATAAGTGTGAAGGAACAAATAATATCTGCTATTCAAGGCTGAAGTCAGCGAAGTGCAATCTGATTTTAGTACTTCACACAAGAAAAAACAGCAGCACCAAAGAAATGCCCAAGTGTGAGTGTATGAGATGAGCATAGAGTTGCAAGTTAATCTCTCAAAAATGGCAGGAAAACATACTAGAGCAATCCCCAACTGAAAACTACCACCCTTTTGGCAAGTGATGAAGGACAAACTCTTCCGAACGAGAGTAACTCCACAAGTAAGATGGCTGGTCTGCCTCCAACCAGCAAGCTCATGTCCCAAAATCTGCCATAGTCTTGCCCAAGGATCAACGTCAAGAGTAACCAACTGTTCATCTTTCCAACCCATACTCAAAATTTCTCTCCAATCCATTTGTTGATGAACAAATGGGGCCATCAAGTGGTTGGTGAAGAGAAGAACAACACCCAAAGGTCTGAAAATTTGATCACTAACCCACCAAAAGTTCCTCTTTCCACCAGCCAAAAACTCCATCAACCCAAGTTGAGAATCCCAAGCATGGATACCCAATCGAAAGTGATTTTCAACACTCTGAAAAGAGAATTCAACACAACCCCAAGTGCTGGTCAAAACCAAGTGCATACTCATAAAATAGGCATCCCCTCTGATGAACCTCTGAAACCAACCCATGAAAGCTTCAACAACACTGGAACATGAAACATAAGATGACTTCAAACCCAACTCCCAAAATTGATTAGCATCACTCAACCCAAGGAATGGATTGAGAAGAATGCAAACACCATGTTCTGGTTCTTCTTTGTTCCCTTCTTCATGAGTAACAAGACTAAAATCTTCGCTTCTTGCTGCTATACTGAAGTTGCCAGCAACTACCAAATCTTGCCTTGTTAACACCTTGGTGTCGAAGATGTTGAAATCTCCTCGAATCAACACTTCCCATGTATAGACTTCATCCTCAAACCCACTTATGCATTCATTACTAATCAACAGACGTATCACTTCCTCATGGAGTGATATCGAAGCATCCAAGCACTGGAAACCAAACTCAATTTCATTCTCCATTTCATCCTCTACTTCATAGAGAGGATTATCATAACTTTTCTCATCACCTTCTTGAAAAAGAGGATTGTCATAAACTTGAAAGTCATTCCTTTCATCTTGCTGCTCCAAATCTGCACATGCAACCTTTGATTTTCTTGTGAAACCTTCAAGATCAAACTCCTCTTGAAGACTATCAATCTCATCAATTACTTGCTTGATTTCTCCAGCTCTTCGTGCACTCTCTTGCTCCTTGAAAAGTTTGAAATCTGCAAACTGATCTTCAACCTTTCTTAGAGCCAACTGAGTTTCTTTCAACTTGTCCTTTGTTGATTTAAGCTCCAAAGTGAGCTCATCAACCATACTCTCCCTTTCTTCGAAAACAATGAAGGCCTTCTTTGCAGATTCAACGGCATGATCTCTATCTTCAATCAAGCCTATGTACTTGGATTTCATGGTCTCCAAGGAATCTTTGATTAGTTGCAATTTAGGAAGAGCAACTTCATCCTTAACTCCACTTTGTCTCTCTTCAAATTGAGCCTTCCAATAGAGATAATCAACCAAATTGTGTGTGCGATCAAATAGGGATAGCGCTTGCACTTCTTTTTCAAAAGATACCTTGCATTGATCTTTCCACTCATGAACATGCAAAGATGGTGAACTGCTGATAGGCTGCAACTGAAAATCAGAACTTTGTTTTTCGTCTTTGCTACCCTCATAGCTGCTCCAAGACTCCTTTCCTTCACCACCTACTAGCTGAAATTGCTCAATATCACAAAGAGAATTAGACTCCACAAATTCTTCAATCCAATGCTTACAACCCGCTTCAAGCATTGATAAATTGGATTTGTGTTTAGGAACTCCATCAAACTTTCCATCGTCAAGAGTCATATGATCTTCAAGATCCACTTCCACTTCACTGTCTTCATGATCAAAGTTTATGGCAGCCCCCTCATAGCTTGCAAAGCAATCAGAATTTTGAGCTTCATCAGGATCAAAGGGAAACTCATCCCACACAATTTCTTTGCCATCACTAAATGCCTTCACTCCTGGATCCCAAGTGCTAGAGGATTGATTTTTTTGATCAAAAGGAAAGTGCTCTTTATGCTTCTCTTGGAGGGTTGACTCTTTGAATAGGTCACCACCCAACTCACTTAAACTGATATCTTCATACATACCTCCCTTCAATGGCTTGGTTTGAAGATCAAACCCAAAACCACCCTTGACACTGTCACTAAAATGAAGTAAAGAACCTTTAGTGCTAGCTGTTTGGGAAACCTTATCATCTATATCTTCAATGAACCCATCATCTATAGGTATTTTTCTGATCTCATCATGAATAGTCATATGTATGCCAAAAAGGTCTTCTTGATTACTTGTCATAACTTCATCTTGTGAAAACTCTTGAGGAGTTTGAACAGCAGCAAGAGGAAAACTATCCATCACAAAATCTTCAACAAGAGGAGGTACAAACACATCGAAATCATTACCAACATCATCACTTTGGTAATGGTCATAAGCTGATTCAAATACACCAATAGTATTTCCTTCAACTTGCTCTTCTTCACTTGCTATCACATGCAAGTCAAGGGGCGTATTATGAGTCTCTACCCTTAACTCTTCACTTGCCAAGGTATCTTCATCAAGCTCACGTTCATTTTGATGTGATATGTGCACATTGTTTGTGCCATCTTCAATGCTAGATGACTGATTTTTCTCTTCAACTTGCATATTTGTCGGCTGCAATTCACAAATAGGCACTTCATCTCCTTCCTTCTTTGATTCTTCAACCAAAGCTTGTTCTGCTTCCCTTTTTATCATTTTCCTAATGTGGTCCACCATCTCCGACTTTTCAGGCTCCAGTGACGCCACACATTTCAAAAAGGTATCAAATGAAACATCATTCTTAAACTCCTCTGTCATGCTCTGATAATCTTTATGGAGTTTGGCAGCCTCATGTTC
>VDFB02381949.1:0-11034 GCA_007258455.2 Sequoia sempervirens | reverse complement strand
ATATCATCATCTAATGCATTATAAAATTACATTAATTTGCATCACATCATCAATTACTATTCTCTAGTCTACTGCATTCCAAATAACTCCATCAAAACAATCGTAATAAAAATGTCACTATAATATCCTTGGCAACATAAGAGTAGTATAATTAGTAAAAATCTAAGCTACCACAACATAATATCAACAGTATCATCAAAACCACAATGTGCCAAACAAAAAACCACAGAGAATGTCAAGAACAACCAGTAACATGAGGGGTATTGCAATATCAATATATATATAGTTTTTCAAAAAAATTATAACCTTTATTTATAGGATATATATATATATAGAGGTAAATAAGTTATAATTTGTAGGTAAATAAGTTAACCTAGGTAATATATTAATTTATATTATATAATAGTTTATATTAATTTATATTATATAATAGTTTATATTAATTATATTATACGTAATATTAATTTATATTATATATTTATATATTTATATACAATATAATATAGGTTATTTTATTTTGCAGGTTCTCCTTTCATATATATTTATATATATTAATAAACTATCTTACTTGACTACTATGTTAATTATAATATTAATATTATTATATTACTACTATTAATATAATTAATATAATAGTAAATCGCGATATTAATAATTATAACTATATTTTAAAATATATTAATATTATAATATTACCTATTTACTTAGTTTATATAATATAATTTATAAATTAGTAATATTAAATTAGAATATAATATATTTATTATATTAATAGTATATTTAACTTCAACTATAATATGAAGATTTCAATATCAAATTCAAAATCAACTAGAATCAATCTAAGAATTATTTTTAATAATAAATCATTTGATTATTTAATGTTTAGCAAATATGTATTCTAAAGAACAAACTCAGCTTCAACTTTATTATTCATAATTATGTCTAGTACAAATAATTCATAAACTACTTCCTTCTCTCAATGAATGGGTTCATTATATAAATATTCAAATTATTCAACTTTAATTTTTTTGAAAAAAAATAACACCAAACAATAAACATTTATTCCAATTTATTTTATTTTCAAATAATTAATATCAAACAAGATATTTACATTACATAACCACAACATATAAAAAAACCAACGCTATTAATCAAACAAAACACAAAATACAAAAGTCAAAACTAAAATACAACGATTAAAAAAATTACATTTAATTTTATTCACATTAATTAAACTTACATTTATTTTTATTCCAACTCTACAAATCTCTATTAGAATACTACAATGCAAGTTTTATTTTTACCACTTTCGTCCTACCATAATTATGACATTTAATTATGTCCTTCGTCCACATTCGACTATTGATTAAATAATTCATAATTATTTAATTAATTCATGTCTTTTTATTCTTCATGATTATTAAATAAATAAATTTTATTTATTTATTAAATACGCCATTAATTTTGTCTTTTCCTTAATTAAATAAATTGCTTAATTTATTTAATCACCTTCGGCCATTTCTTTTTCCGACATTAAATAAAATAAGTTTTATTTATTTATTTAATATGTCAATAACTATCATAATTAAATAAATAAATTTATTTAATTATTAGTCTTATATTTACAAATTAAATAATTATATTAATTATTTAATTTCCTAAATTAATATCTTCCTATTTTAAATAAATTAAATTATTTAAAATGTCATCTCATTTCTTAACTGCCGGCTCATTTTGGTAAATAATCCTAAAAAATTGATTATTTATTATTTCCACAAAATTCACATTTGGAATTAAATTTAGTTCCAAATTATAACTTTCTCCGTAAAATCAAGTGATCTGGGAAGATCTTTGATCTTTCCAAATCAGATCTTCTACCGTCTTTATCTTCTTCATTTTTGAAAATCTTTATTTTTGAATTAATTTCTTCATTTATTCTCCACCGACGATTTGACTTTCTCAGATGAGATCTCGATCACTCACTTACGGATTTTACCCTAACCCTAATTAGGGATTGTCAAGTTTAATCTCATCCTCTCATTTTAGGTCTATTTCAGAAGTCAATCTCATCCATCTGTTCAAAATGACATTTTCTATAAAATGTCATTTTCCTCTCATTTTTGCATTAGGCAATATTTTTATACATTACGCACATAGATTACAATATTCTGGCATATTAATACTTAGATTAATTTGGCATTTTAGAGTCATTTTTGTCATAGACATAGGCATAGGCATTTAGATTCAAATCCTTCAAAGCTTGTATAGGTCTTCGTCAATGATTGCTCGCACGTCGAAATCTGAGGGCAACACAAATCAGCAAGTTAGAAGGTACTATCAAGGTGAATCATGGAAACTCCTACGAATGAAAGGTATATTTGTTCTTCTTTTTAGTTTTCATTGTTCTTGATAGGTCTTTGGGTTTATTTTATATGCTTTATTGATTGATGAATTTAATCCAAAAAATTTACCCTTAGTTACATTAGTGAACCCAACAAATTTTAACACATTTTGAGAAATCTTGGAGTTGGATTCTTTTGTTCCAGGTTTTGTTTATTTTTTGTTGTAGGTTTGGCATCATTTTGGATAAAGCCCTAGTTCCCAAAGATTCAACCATAACTTTCAAACAGCTACGTATTTTCTCACAAAATTTTTTTGTAGCTTGGGGACAACATCACGCACTTTCAATCCAAAAATCATAATTTTTGGATCTGTTTTTAATTTGTTATAATTTTTTTTCTGTTTTTCATAAAAAAATAATTTTGAAAGAAAATTATCAAATTTTTCAGATATGTTTACATTTCTGGAAATCTGTCTAAATTTTAATATGGGTTTGTTCTTTATCATTTAAATTTGGATGCAAAATTATTAGTCAAAAAATAGATCTTTTAAAATTGGGGTTTAAAAAATATTTGTGTATATCTCACTCACGGTTGCAAATCTACTCACAAATATTTTTTTTCAGATTTGGGATGACATCAAACAACTCTAGTCAAAAAATCAGAATTTTTAGAGCTATTTTGTATTTTTTATAATTTTTTTATGATTTTTCATAAAAAATTAATTTCAGGTGTAAAACAGAAAAATTTTCTAATTTACTTACATTTTTGGAAACCTCTTGAGATTTTAGATAGGCTTTATTCTCTATATTTTTAATTTTATTATCAAAATATTTTCTAAAAATCAGATTTGTTGTGACTAGCTAACCCTCTAACAATAGTGATCAAGTATCTTGCTAGGGTTTGATGTTGGTTTTGTGCATGTGCAGAAAATAAACACTTCAAAGGACACATTGGATCAAGTGGAAAAAAATGACACATCTAACTATTTTTGCAGATCGATAGTCAAAGATCATTATCAAACTACTAATGTGTGGTCTTGCAGGTTCAAACGTCAAAGACTAAACATCAAAACAATGTGCTTGTCTTTTTCTTATTATAATACACATTTCCTTTTGGTGCAATTAAAAAGAACTTGTCTTTCTACTATGTCTGAGTTTGTTTGCAAAATGGTAGGTGAGTATGCTCTCACCTTGTGAAAACTCAGTGATCAGAAAACCAAACCCGTTTTTATATGTTATTAACCCCACAACTTAGTATATCGGAGTATCTTCTCCCCTTGCGCTTTTGGGCGATCTTGGGTGTAAGAGAAACGGTTACTAACTCTAGAAATTGGGTCTTCCTAGGGATTTCATCACCCCAACATGACTCAAACCGGCAACGGAGCTAAGGCCAAGCTACCCCCGACCGGTACATAAATGTGAATCTTAAGGGAAAACCTAAGATTACAAGTGTGGATGTGTCATACAGACAGAGTAGTACTCTCTTAAACCCTGTTGAGCTTAACCTCTTCAAGCTAGAGTGCCACCTAATTGGTGATTAATCTCTTGCCCCATGTATGGCCACTCGAACGGGGGTCCTGAATTAAACACCTTTGTGTAGTAAGCCAAAAACCTTCTATTTGCTAGCATAGCACCGGTCGATGTGAAGGCATCCACACTTTCGCAGTCTTTAGTAGAGGTGATCAATCTACCATGGGAGTTTCATGGGGGTTGGAAGCTTGGTTAGCCTGAGAAGAGAGTGCACTGTAAGGGGGAGCCTGTGCAGCCAAGCTTCTGAATGCACACGCTACAAATATGTGGTTGGGGAAACCCACGTGGAATCTAGCGAATATTGTCTTGGCCTAACCATAGGATTGTATTTGTCTCATGTGTGCTCGCTTACAGTAAAAATATCGTGCTTGCAAGTGTTTTCTGGATATTGAAACAAACCAAACAATGGTCAAACATCTAGAAACAACCAAGTCAAACATTGGACCTTTTCTGACCCATTTCACAACATGAACATGCAATCTTCCATGAACATGCCATCTTCATCACAAAACATTTTTGAGCCATTAATAAAAAGAGACCAGAATGGACGAGTATATGTAGAAGACTTAGAAGCTGTAGCGCAAAACCCTGATATAGCCTCCTTTGTATAAAAATCAGTCTTACAAGACCCTCAAAGGTATCTAGCCATGCTTTTGGACCAAGGGGCTAAGTTACCACAAGGCTTTGACATAAATTCTTTGCCACCTCCATCCATCTACCCTCACCATCAACAGTCACTTGACATAAATCCTACCAAAAATTCACAACAAACGTCCACTTATCACCCTTATCCTAACCTTGACAAGGGAAGCCAACTATCAACTAGTCCATTCCAAACCTCCACGTCATATTTTGACCCTTCACCTATTAATCCCATCCAAGTCTACATGCCTTATCAACTATCTACCAACACATGTCACGTCCCCACATCATACCATATCGATTCAGCCCAAATCTCCACGTCCCATTTTAGTCAACCTCACTCCAATCCAATCCAAGTCCCTATCTCATATCCTATGTCATTACCAACTAATATAGTTGAAGTCTTCATGTCACATCCTATGCCACGACATCCTAATCCAGTCCAAGACTCCATGTCATATCCGGTCCAAGACTCCATGTCATATCCGGTCCAAGTCTCCATGTCCTATCCTAGTCCTTCATATACTAGTCTAGTCCAAGTTCCCATGTCTTCTCCTAATCCTTTTCAAATCACCCCCTCACAAGCCATAGCTAGTCATGAAAATTCTATCATAGTCCAAAGTCAAATCCCATTTAATAAACTTGAGGATACATGTCAAAATGAAAGTCCAAAGCATGACCTTATAATGTCACCCTCATGTCAAGAACAAGGTAGTCCATCCCATGACCCTATCTCAAAGTCCATTCAAGATGTCCTTCAAAATAATCATGACATCCAAAACACACCTATCCTTAACAAAAATTCCATTTCTGATTATATCATCTATGACAACCCCATCTTTGACCAAGACCCTATTGTTGACCAAGAAATCCAAGACAATCCACTCCTTGACCTTTACGCCATTCATGATCAAACACTTTCTGACCTTCTAAAGGCCTCGACTATTGACACTTCCCACAATGAGACACTTGCCTCCATGGGACACATAGATGATATTCCTCCAGAACAAGAATCTTCCACTAGGGACATGCTTGCATATGATCAAGTTATAGCTAAAATCACTGGACTCTATGACACTAAACATAATGATGGCTTCGACATTGCCTTGGAAGCACCAATAGAATCTACTAAACTTGACATGTCACATGATCAGACCAAAGATATTAGTCAGGAATATGTCCAGCATAACAATGAAGCTAAGACACTTTATCAACTAGGGTCATCTATCTTTGTCAGAGCAGGCTTTCTTGTAGACGAAAATATTACAAGTGACAGTGTCCATAGACATCATGATGGGTTAGTATCTTGCTTTCAAAACAATAAATACCACATTGCAAACAAAATCTTTCAAAGCATGCAATATCAAGGCAAAGGACTAGGCATACACGAGCAAGACATTCTAGAACCAATACAGCTTCATAAAAATTACAAACGTCAAGGCCTTGGTTATTCCTCATACAGCAAATCAAACGATGTCAATGGTACCTCCTCGATACTGGGGGAAACCTTGTCAAATACAAATGTCAAAATGGAATCCATGAGAAATCCTTGTCATAAGATTGCTGCCAACACCCCGTCCACCCACACCATGAACCATCATTCCATCATAAATAAACCTTCCCTTTGGAACCAACAAAAACAAAAGTCTTACAAGTCAAAAGATCAAAATCAAATTTCAAAGGCCATTGAAAAGAAAATGGAAGAAAGATGGATCAAATGGAAGGACAACAACAATAAATGGACCGGAATGGAAGACAACACCAAATGGACAAACAGGATTCGAAAGGAGCCCGGAACACCATGATTCACCGGAATGGAATTCATTCATCCAAACATCCAAACAATCTTTCCACATCTACCATCATTCGTCATAACCCTACATCTCGTCTAAAGTCTAATGATCCCACATCACAAATCTGTCACATCATGGTAGCAACTCTTTACCACAAGGACTCTCATGGCACTCTATCGCGATGTGCGTATTTTGATAAGGCCAACTCTAGTATCAAAAAGGATCACAATGACATCGACCAGTTGTATACAAGTGTTATGATCCTGACAAGACAACTCCTTCAGCAAGGTCTTTATTGGCATATCATGGCACCAGCCTCTACATCTAAGATCGCCAATGAATTTAGAATAGGCGTGGTCATCTAAAGCATCCAAGCTATCCACAAAATCATAAATACAAAAAAAATTGAAAAATGTAAAAAAATTGTCACCCTGATGAAAACCTGGCAAACAGGCATCTTGGTGATACCAAAAAAAATTAAAAATCAAGAAAATAGTAAAAAGAAAATTTTTGTCCTACAGTGAAAACCTGGCAAACAGGCACCTCGGATAAGTACCATGATGAAAACCTAGCAAACAGGCATCATGTGTAAATAAATCGTCTATGTGGAATCTTACACTTGGGGGCAAGTCGTCTCATTTTCCCATGCCTTCCTCATGACATTGACGTTCATCTAAGCCCTATCATTTCCACACATTTTTCCCACTTACCTCAGTCTTGTGATAAAACTGACACACATAAATCATGCTTTGGGAAAACTCTTGACATGTCTATCCTTCGGTCATACACGATTCATGAAACTTCATGTCATTGACCATCATAGTCTTATTGTCCTTATACAACATAGTCCTTGAAAGTCATATGACAATTCCATTAGTCTCATGTCTCTCATCTCTTACCAAGGCCACCCCTATCCTTTCATGCCTATCACCTATCTTGGCTTTCCCTTGTCAAACGGTCTAAGGATAATCATCATCCCATCTAGTCCTAACCAAGTCATTCCAAATGCAACAAGTCTAATCCATATAGGCACATTATCCAAAATTTTACTTGACTGTGTTCTTGGCCTAGCTGTAGACTTCCATACTTTCATCACATTATCATCATCATCCTCACGTTGTTTTGGGATGCGTCCTTCCCACGTCAAACAATGTTGTCATCACCTATCAATTGGTATTCAGCTTGACTAGGGGCACAATCATGTTTGTCCTTGGATTCTCATGTGTAGGCATCAATCATATGCATTTGTTTCATTTATACCTAAACGCCAAAATCCAAAAAAATAATAAAATGAAAAAAGACAAAAACATCATAAAATGTCCCAAGAGCATTCAAAAACATCATAAATGATAAAAAGACAAAACATCATAAAATGTCCTAAAAAAAGACAAACACATCATAAAATGTCTTGAAGAAAGATCAAAAACATCATAAAATGTCCTGAAGAAAGACCTAAAAATCATAAAACGTCTTGAAAAAAAACACAAAACATCCAAATCAATGTCAAAATCCTAAAAATAGAGTCAAAGTCAGTCATGTCAGTTAGTCCATGTCATTGTCGAACTACGTTGTCTCTGCGCATTTGCTACGTAGGCAAGGCCATTAGTCGATGAGTCCCCGAGACATTAGGTCAGTCCTTTTAGGTTGGTCCAAATAAAATCATGGCATTTGTCATAATCATCACATCAGTCAAATGCTAGACATAGCCAAACTCGCATACAAGACAGCCACAAATGCTAACGCCAAAAATTGGTCACTAACTCCATAAATATAAGCCAATCAATCAAGGCCACCAACTTTGCCAAACATATTAATCAAAACAATGTCAATCTTGTCACTTTGCCCTCTTCAAGATGTGTCCTTCTTGGAGTTAGACTCGCCAAATGTCCTTTGCGCTTTCAGATGTGTCCTTCCTCACAATAGCCCTATCAAACTCATTAACACCACAAATTGGCAAAACTTAAATCAAGCCAAACTCGCCTAAACCGACAAGAAATCAATCTTTGACAAACAAACATTGGCAAACAAAATAAAATGGTTGTTAATCTTTCTGGTCTATCTTGTCTATCTTTTGACTATCTTGGCTATTTTGTCTTATATTTTTACTGTCTTGTCTTTCTGGTCATGTTACTAGCTACCTCGAAGATGTCCCATGAAGGATTTAGAGGTGCGATGACATCTCCTGGCCTATTTTATTTCTTTGATCAAGGTCTGTGGATTGTCTCCACAAAAAGACTGGGGCAACATGACCCTTAGTATGAGTTAGGACATTCCTTATCTGTGACTGTCTATTTTTCAAGTGGATGACCTTACACACCTTGGTTTACATCATATCATGGTGTTTGTTGTCCATTTGTGTCATTTTTACCACCCAATGATGATTAAGAGCAATAAATATTAAAGTCCTATGGCAATGTTTTGAAGGATTTGGTCTAGGAACTAACATGCATCTTCTTTAGTCTTGTCATCTTCTCTCACTCATCTCATATAGGAATTGCATCCATATCATCATCCACATCTTTTGCACTAACATTTCTTTGTCTCTTCATATTCTAGTCTTCTCATCAATTTCAAGAGCACACCCATGTTCTTGTAACTCGTCTATCCTCTCGAGGGGGCATACCACTACCCTCCTCGTCATTCTTCCTCATCTTATTTTGCACTAGGGCATATTTTTGACTTATTTTCTTTATCACAATGTGACATGCTACATTATGACAAAGAGGGGCAAAATGTAGATTAATTTCTAAAATGACCTTAGGCCCTAAGCTTCATTTTTACCACTTTTCTCCTAAAGATAATTATGTATATTTAATTATGTCCTCGTCCACATTCGACTATCGGGATTAAATAATTCATAATTATTTAATTAATTCATGTCCTTTTTATTCTTCATGATTTCGCTAAATAAATAAATTTTATTTAGTTTTATTAAAATACGTCATTAATTGCTCCGTCTTCCTTAATTAAATAAATTGCTTAATTTATTTAATCACCCTTCTTCAAATTATTCTTCTCGCATTATTAAATAAATAAGTTTTATTTATTTATTTAATATGTCACTAACTGTCATAATTAAATAAATAAATTTATTTAATTATTAGTCTTATATGCTAAATTAAATAATTATCTTTAATTATTTAATTTCCTAAATTAATATTCTTCTCATTTTAAATAAATTAAATTATTTAAAATGTCATCTCATTCTTAACTGTCAGCTCATTTTGGTAAATAATCCGAAAAATTGATTATTTATTATTTCACAAAATTCACATTTGGAATTAATTTAGTTCCAAATTGGTAACTTTCTTCCAGAAATCAAGTGATCAGGAAGATTCTTGATCTTTCCAAATCTGATCTTCAGTTCGGTCTTTATCTTCTTCATTTTTGAAAATCTTTATTTTTGAATTAATTTCCTCATTTATTCTCCATTGCCGATTTGACTTTCTTAGATGAGATCTCGATCACTCACTTAAGGATTTTACCCTAACCCTAATTAGGGATTGTCAGGTTTAATCTCGTCCTCTCATTTTAGGTCTATGTCAGAAGTCAATCTCATCCGTCCGTTCAAAATGCCATTTTCTATAAAATTCCATTTTCCTCTCATTTTTGCATTAGGCAATGTTTTTATACATTACACACGTAGATTACAATATTCTGGCATATTAATACTTAGATTAATTTGACATTTTATAGTCATTTTTGTCATAGACATAGGCATAGGCATTTAGATTCAAATCCTTCAAAGCTTGTGTAGGTCTTCATCAAGGATTGCTCGCACGTCGAAATCTAAGGGCAACACAAATTAGCAAGTTAGAAGGTACTATCAAGGTGAATCATGTAAACTCCTACGAATGAAAGGTATATTTGTTCTTCTTTTTAGTTTTCATTGTTCTTGATAGGTCTTTGGGTTTATTTTATTTGCTTTATTGATTGAATCTAATCCCAAAAATTTACCCTTAGTTACATTTTTTTCTTTTAAAATTATTTAGTTTTTTATTTTTTAAAGTATTTAATTTTTTTGAATTTTATTTATTTAATTTTGTATTTTTTTTGAATATTTTAGTTTTTTTATTTGACTTTTAATTTAATTAATTTTTGAATTTTGGAAGCTTTATAAATTTTTGTATTTTTGAATTTTCTAATCTTTTTGTATTTTTGTATTTTCTTTTTTTTAATTATTTTTTTTCTATTTTTTTCAATGCTCCATGGGGACCTGTCCCCTACCTTGGTACCCTCGTCTCCATCCCAAAAATGTTTCAGGGACTTGGGGAATCCTTGGAAACTTCCCCCTACCTTTGCATCTAACAGTGACACAAACTTGAGCTCCAATTTTGATACAGACCTACCAGTTGCATTTGCTGATTAGGGACAACCATATATTTTCTATGTTTTTATCATTTTATAGTTGAAACTTGAAGCCTTTGGGCATTTTGTTATAATTATTATTTAATATGTATGCACATTAACAATAAAAGCAATTGAATTTTGTTAATTTGTTTGTCAATTCTCATGTGAAATCTCAATTCAAGTCTAATGTTACATGTATTAATCTTCTACAATTCCTATGATGAATGCTTTATCAATGTTTGAATATGAATATTTGAAATTTCTCTATATTTTTAAAAATTTCCCTATTTTTAATAGTCATCCCCTACCATCCCCTAAAAAATGACCCAAAAGTACCCTTGTACTAGAAACACATCCCACCATCCCTTGTCATCCCTA
>VDFB02381948.1:0-23955 GCA_007258455.2 Sequoia sempervirens | reverse complement strand
AAGGAGTTCTGAAACAGGAACTGATTGATGGAAAATTTATTGCATTAGGCGTTGCATATGATTTCAACAACTGGTACTGGGCATTAATTGCGCGGAGCGAAGTCTTGGAGAAGGTGAAGGCTGATGCTATCAGAACCGAGGAGCAGATGAGGGAAATTTAGAATAAGATTTTACTTGTAGCTACAAATATACTTGAGAAGGATATTGTCCAAGAAAATGACATACAACTAGAGAGTCTAAAGCTTAGAATCCAGGAGACTTTTTTCGCCATCACCAGGCCAATCCTAAAACAAAATTTGACTAAGACATCAAACTTCTTGTCCATCCGGGATGACTTCCTACGACAGGAATCGGAGTGGGAGATTGCTTTCGCCAAATGTGCAGATGATTTGGAAGTGTTGGAATTCAAGGTCAACATGTTGCCACATGTCACAATGGAAGAGGTCAGCATAATAGTGTCTAGATTCATTGGATACACAGCCACTCAAGAGGATAAGGATGTGCCTCCTAGAAGATAGCTCCTCATGCCACTTCTTGTCCATCCGAGATGACTTCCTATGACAGGAATCAGAGTGGGAGATTGCTTTCACCAAATGTGCAGATGATTTGGACGTGTTGGAATTCAAGGTCAACATGTTGCCACATGTCAAAATGGAAGAGGTCGGCATAATAGTGTCTAGATTCATTGAATACACAGCCACTCAGGAGGATAAGGATGTGCCTCCTAGAAGATAGCTCCTCATGCCACTTGTTCTTCATCCACTAGATATTGATGATTGTTTTGGGAAACCCTAGTTAGGGATGATTTGTTTTAATCTTTGTCGTTGATCTTAAACTAATCTCAGCCATTCATTTGTTTTCAAAAACTCTATATAAACTCTCATTCTCTCATTTCATTGTGTGAAGAGAGTGTTATAATTGTTGCATATAGCTACTTTGGATGATAAAAGTTCATATGCATAATTTGATTTGAATCCTTCTTATTGTCAAGTGGTTGCATGGTGGCATATTTCATTCAACATAGAATAGATTTAAAAGTAGAATTCGATTTGAATGTTTGTTAGATGAATGAAAGATTTGATAGTAGAGATTGCTGAAACTTTGCTCATACTTTCTTTGAATGAATGATTTTTGTTCAATGCGTAAAGTTAGCCTAAGCCTATATTGTGGATGCTTAACTTTTGTCTAAATAAATATTGTTCGACTTGATGGTAGTTATTCGTGACGTGAAAATCCTAAGCACACCCCTAGAAGATTGCACTCACTTTGTGTAGTTGTCCTCAGTGTGGTGAAGCAAAGTGTTGTTATTGGTTTCACCCAGTCTTTACCATCTCTTGAGTTCTTAGGATTAGCATAAAACTTTTGAACCCTTATCCTTTTGCACTTTTTTTTTAAACTCCAAAACTGAAAAAACCAAAACAAAAAAAAAAGAAAGCATTACTGTCAAATTTTCCTAAGTCCTAGCTTGTGAGTGATTTGTTAACATAAGTCCCTTTGTGTATTACCAGCATATCACAACACCCATTGAGCTTATCCACACGTCATGACTTGACAAAAGAAACCTTGGAATCGCCATATGATCTTCTCGCAATCTTAGCATACGCGGTGGTTTTTCAAGAGAGGATAAAGTGTCTTTGGACATTTTTTTGTATCCTGCTAAATTCAAGCTTAATCTTGGTCTTCTCATCAAACATTGAGTCTTGCTTCAACTTTGTCCATGTTTTTTTTCATTCATGTCTCGACAAGATTAATAAATTGGGCTCTCAAGAACACATGTCAAAGTGAAGAAAAAGTGTTGGAACATACCATACAAGGTGGAAATGTATAAAGTGTGCATAATAGTCGCTGAGTGCTTGCTATTATAAAGAAGGAAAAATAATTGTTTGAATTTAGAAACTTATAGGTATGAGTGCAAAAGCACCATTCGATGAAAGAGACAAGATTTGTTTTACAAACATAAGGAAATACCTAGAATCCCATGCACAAAACAAGTCTATTTTAAAACAATGGAAAAAAATCACAGGCATATACAATCACACACAATAATAAGGGTCAGAAAAGATTTCAAAAATCAGAAGTCTACATATAATGAAATACTAGAACACACGTGAGAGACTAGAGCATAAAAACGTAAAGTTTGTTAAAATTATACCCAAATTACACAATCATGTCACCATAAACAAAGACTATGTTTAAAACCTATGAGTACCCTAGTGCCATGTCCCTTTTTTCAAATCCATTGTTGAGTGAGTAGTTTGGTAGCATAGGAGTATCAAGTTTGTAGTTACATTCAATTTTTAGTTAGGAATGTTTATTTTTCAAATAAGGAGGGCTTGTGGTCAATTAGTTAGGATGGTAGTTGCTTCCAATTAGGGTCAGTTAAATAAGGTAATAAGGCAGATGAACACTTCTAGATAGGATCAATTATATAAGGAAATGAACTTGCCAATTAACTATCATTGATGAAGGGAGGAACTTGCTAGTCAACTCCGGTCAATTGAAAAATGATTGCCTACAACTGAGAAAGCATGGAATATAAGCAACGACAAGGTAGAAAATAAGATATACTTCAGAAATTTGAAAAAAAAAATCAACTTTATTCTCAATCTTGTGATACTATTGCAGCAACTAGTGACGTTTGGAAACAAAACCCTTCAAGTGTAGCAAATTAGATCATCTTACAGACTGAATTTTGGAGTTTCATTTGGATAATCAATAGAACCCTTACAAGCATGAACCTTTTAGATCCCAAAACTATGGGTCCACACTCCTAAAACTTCTTCCTACCTTCAAGGCCAAAGATGTGTCATCAAGAAGGTAAGAAGGGGGTTCATCAATAGACTGTGGATGGTGTTCCTAGAGGTATCCTTAGAAGGTATTTAAATCAGTTATAATATAATATGACTATGACAAATAATGGTTGTACCCAAATGTACAATTAACCCCCATTGTACTAGGTCACATAGTTGTCATTAGCAGAACCCTTGTAGGTATGAACCTTTTAAGGATGTGTCGTCAAGAAGGTAAGAAGGGGGTTCATCAATAGACTGTGGATGGTGTTCCTAGAGGTATCCTTAGAAGGTATTTAAATCAGTTATAATATAACATGACTATAACAATACCCAAATGTACAATTAACCCCCATTGTACTAGGTCCCATAGTTGTCATTAGTATGAACCTGTTAGGTCCCACAGTTGTCACTAGGTCAAGAGAAATTAGCTACTTTGGACATCTTTTATAGCTCATAACAGACCTTGCACATGCACCTACAGATATAATCGTCATTTTAGTCCCTTAATATGTTTTCATTTGTCATTACATACACAATGGAAAGGTGCAAACACACTATACATAATTCTCTATTGAAGTAACAGTTTCAATTTTCTTAAGATTTGTTCCCTAGTTTGTAATACCAAATCATGACCAGCATGTATACTTCTGAACTAAACCTAATCTGCTCATAGAGCTAGCCAGAACATAGATGTATTTAAAAAAAGTGTTTGATCTTGAACCAATATGGGCAAGTGCCTGCTCCATCGGGCAACAAAGTCATGAACAACATCAACAAAACTAGATTTACGGTAAAATGAAAATTAATGATTACATCAAATATGATGGGCATGCTTAATAATTCATCATAAAACTATGACCCATTTGCAGAAAAGAATGACCATTACAAAGCAATTGTAATGCATTAGATGTTGTCACACATACATCAAAAAATTTATTACAACTGCAATTGGACAATCCTTTGAATCATTACAAATTGCTATGAAGACATCCATTACATAAGATATACATTACAACACGTTCCTACACTATTACAAAATACAATCCCTTTGTTCACAACTCAAATGCATAGCTATTGATGCCCTAGAATAGATTTGGAGCACAACAAACCCAAAAAGTGGCTTGGCAACCAACCACTTGAAAGAATGGTGAATTGGAATGTATATATCCTTCATTTCTTAAAATCTGACAACTCGTGGGAGCCTCCAAATGATAAAATTGTGGATGATCATTTGAGGAAAACCATGATACCTTGTTCATAGCCATCCACACATCGCAATTGGCATCTCAAACCACATGAAAATCGATTGCAAAATGTTGAAATCCACACAAGAGGGACAGATCAACAAATCTATTTTTCATTTAGTATGCCCCTAGATCTAACGTGTTAGGGCGTGGTCGAGACAAGAAATTCACTAAAAATGGCACCAAGGGATGGTGAGGATGCATCAAGCCTAAAAACCTTAACCACCACATTAAATATAATAGAGGTCAATTTTATCTTTTGTACTCCTCAAATCTGCACCATTTTTATTAAGCAATGCTTTTTGGGCACAATTGTATCTAATTCAATAGCTATAGAGCTCCATTGCATCAATCTTGGTGTTTCTAGGATGATTTTGCCTTTATTGCTAGAAAAACAATGAATCCATACTCAAATGATAAACAGTAATTTCTAGGCAAGAAAAAACCTTTTTTAGCAATCACAACATCAAATTAGGTCATAAATGACCTTTTGGGTCATCTAGGGGGTAGGTGAGAGTTATTGTGAAATACGACATGAGTTTTTAACTTTAAGGGTTAGGATAACTCATCATGATTTTGGTCAGGGCATCAAATATTGAGGGTAACGAAGAACTCATACCATTAAGGTATGTGGAATGGGGGTAGTCTGAACAAGCAATCTCAATAGGGTAGTAAGCTTCAAAATGTTGGCAATCGAGAGACAAGCATACCTCATGACAGGTACCTATAGAGATGGAAGATCAAAATTCTAACATCAAAGGAGTACTTAGTAAAAAGTTTGGGAGTTGGGGGATTAGAGTTGGTGGAGAAGGAATGATAGGAAAGGGAAATCTAAAAGTCCAACATATATAGTTAGGAACCTTTCAAAGGGTGGTGGCTTGGGATGTCGAGAATGACATGGAAGAGGTACTCAGGTAGAAAGAAACCCACAACTTTGACCCCAATAGAGTACTTAGTGAAAAATAATGAGTTAGGAGTTGAGAGTTGAGGGAGGCCCAAATGAGGTACTCGGATAAGGGATGGTTCAAAACTCCGATCTGAAAGATAACAAATTTTAATGGCAAAGACCAAGAGGTTGGGGTCGCTCAGAAAGGTATGCCAAGAAGGGAAAGTTTGACAAGCCGATAAGAGCAAAGGGAGAAGGTGAGGATGGGAAAAGTGGCATACCTAGATGGACAATCCTGAAAGTCTAAAAACCTGACAGAACACAAAAAATGCACCAAACAGAGTTTTTTGGGTCTTTTGCAACTGTTAGCACATGGGGGATGACACAAGGCAATGCTTTGGCATTTTTTACTCGTAAATAATCCACTAAGACTATCTTGACTCGATTGAAAATGGTGGGTTTATAAGGGTTAAGACATGCAAAAGTGATGGGACTCAAGAAAAAAAAAAGTATTACAAATCTGAGTCCCAACATAACCTATATGCATTCTTGGGGATGAATGTGGTATAGAACAAAAGCAAGACTATGCAAAGCATCTAGGATCAGTAACGAAATCAGTTTGCATATTGCAATGTGTTTAGGATATATTAGAGTTTAGATCAATATACTTGACATTCCTAGTGAGTTGTAATAGTTTGGTTTCTCTCCATCTGCATGCATATGTTTCATGAAAATAATATTAAAATAAAATTTGAAGTTTAGAGGGAAAAAATCTCTATAGTTAGAATTTTTCTAAATGTGATTAATTTTTATGCATTTAGTTTAGGACACCACACCTAGGGCATGCAATATTGAAAGCATAGATCAATTTTTTGACAAATGAAAATATATAGGTGTGCCTAGGCTGAAAAGGAAAAGTTTTTTTTTGAACAATCATGACCATTAACAAAGGCACACATCTAGAACACGGGCACATGCCTAGCAATGATGATTCATGTTCCAAAAAATAGAAAATATTTCTCACGCACAAAGACACACCTGTGAAACAAAAGAGCATGCTACAACAAAGAATTTTGGTATTCAAGATTGAAAATATTTATAGCATGTTGTAAGGCATACAAAACTTGTTTTAAAATGCGATTGACAAAGCATTCATTAAGGCACACTCCTCCATGTACAAGCATAGTTTTTAATAAATAGAAGAAAACAATTATATATAGAGAAATTCATGCAAAAAGGAATTCAAGCTGCAATTCCAATACAAAAGTAAATCCATGCCAGTATTGGCAAAGTGCGATGGTTAAATTGTAGTGTTGTAGTTACTGACACCAATTTCAAACCCTATTGGGGCGTTATTGCAAAGCATTTATGTTGGGGATGAGGTCCCCTGTTTGTGAACCAATTCATATCTCCAGGTCAAAAGCATTTACTCCTCTCCAAAAAAAAGTAAATATGTTGTGAATAGAAGATCACCCCAATGCAAATATAGATCAATTTTAAGCATAGAAAGAAAAGGAAAAAGTATTCCAAATATAGTTTATAAAGGTCTGAAATAGGTGGTGTTTTCTGTTTGAATAGACCTTTGATCTTTATTTTCTCTCACAACAGGAATCATATTGGAAGAGGGGCAATCATATTCATTCTAAATTGGAATAGTATAGTGAAGGAAATTTCAATTTTGAGCAAAAAATTTCTTTGTATTTTCATGCAAGGGGTTTCATCTTTAGTAGATGTTTATTTTTCAACATTTTGATTATTAGTTGCATCTAGGTTTTGTCTCTAATCTAAATTCAAACCTTTGTTCAAATTTCCCACAATCCAATCATAAAAGAATACAAATTGTTCAAGTTCAATGTGTCAAGAGGATGTCAAGATCATAGTTTGCAAAATCGGCAAGAGTTTCAATGCTGAGTTTTTCCAAGCTTTATGAAAACTAGGGAGTCCAACTTTTTCACTCAGCACTCCAAAAAAACATACCAAAAATTCACAAAAAACATGGAAAAAACATTGTAAATATGTCATTTTTCCTTTAAAATCCCTATTTGGTCACATTAAACACTCCAAAAACATTGCTTTTTACTTTATAAGCATTGATTTTTTGGCTTCTAAAAAATTATGAAAATGGGTTTACCATGATGGTCTGTGTGGTTTTGAAGGTCTTCATTTGCATTGCCCCTCGACCCCACTATATTGTTGCCCTCAAACCCCCACCAAACTCATTTGATACATTTTGTAGTTGTATTTTGCATAAAATATATGTTATTTTCAAAAATTTAGGTGTTTTTTAAGTACTTTTCGAGTACTCTCCAAGTCCAAATCTAAAAAAGTATGTGGTCAAAATTTTATAATATTTTAAGTATGCACCATGATAAACATAGAGAAAGCTTCATTATTCAAAGTCACTTATCTAGAAGTCCATGTTTAGCTTAGCGAGCACCATTTTCAAAGGAAAGAACATATTCTGAAATTAACTATTTTTAGCCAAAACAATTTCCAGCCCATGTTATTTTTTGCATTCTCTAAGTTTAATGCAATGAGATTTTTGAGGATTCAACTATTGTCAAATCACTATTTTTAGATCTCTTATCATGTAAGAGATTTGAGCTATGAGTATTAGTTCGTAGTAGTTTAGATTTAGTATTAGTTAAGAGCATATTTTGTATCAATCAAAATATTATTTATATATTGTATCAATCAACATATACATATTCATATTAATAATATAATATAAAATAATTACTCAACATAATAGTGTATTATAATTAACCATTATCTATATAACCTACATGGTATAGTATTTGTATGGTGCAATTTGCATACACACACTATTTCCTAGTTTTTCCATTTAACTATAGTAAATAAAATAATTCTTAAATAATAAGTAAAACTATAGTTTCTACTTGGTGAATTGACAAGTACTCGTGACTTTTCTGAAGCCCCAAGTTTTTGCAGAGTAAACTCATCAAGTGCTTTTGCAAAGTCAACAAACTTTTGTCTAAGATCACAAAACACGTGATTTTCTGACATTTGAGTATTCTTGTGTGAATTGAAGTGAAAATACACCTCTTTTACCTTTCTAAAAATTATGAAAATGGCCTGTGCCATGAAGATTTGTGTGGTTTTGAAAGTCTTCATTTTGGCTTGCTCTATACTATGATAAGGAACGTAATAGGGGAACCACCCCCAACCCCTACAAAAGGAGATGAGAGTTGGTCATTTGGGCATCTTGGTTTTGGTATTTTCCTAAGTTACCTGGCTCAATTTTTGTTCAGTTCGGGTTTGAGAACCCGCTCGCCTGGGAAATTTTTTGGGGTTGGGTTCGTTTTGGGTTCGGTAATACAAAAACATATAAAAATCAGAAATATATATATTTAATAATAATATAATAATATACAAAATTAAAATTTATAATATAATAATATAATATACATATTTGATATTTCATAATAATAAAATATATAATAATTATATAATATACTAATAATATAATAATATATAAATTTAAAATATAATAATATACAAATTTAAAATAATATAATTACATAATTATATTTCCGATAGTCTTAATCTACTCAATATTTAATATATATATTTATTATTAAACAATAAAATTATATAAATAAAACAATATAATATATTAAAAAATTAAAACATTAAACAATGAAATAATAAATATATTAATATATTTTTGTCTTTAGAAATTAAAAAAATATTAAACAATTTAATTGATTATCATTAGGATTATCAGTTATTAATTATTATTAATTTATTTATAATATATACACATTAAGATATAATTTATATTATAAATGATAAATCATAAATGTAATATTTATTTTTTTTAGTTTTAATCAATAAAATAAAATATTTAAATAATAAAATGAATGCCCTTACGGGCCTCATCTCTTCGTGCACCTGTGCAGAGGTCTTCCTGCGTGGTCTTCCTGCGTGGTCTCGTTTTTCTCTGCCTTCCTTCCATGCCTTCTCTGCCTTCCTTTCATGCCTTCTGCCTTCGGCTTCCTTTCGTGCCCTTCACATTCACGGCAAATAGAATATGGGTGAAATGACGCAGGAGGGATTTTTGCCTTTTAGACTTTTAGTTTTTAGGTTTTATTTCGCTTTTTCCATCAAGCCTCACCAAAATCTCTTCGAAATCCCCTGGGTATGCCACGACAGGCCTTGAAATGGCCGAAATCATTCACCTGATCTCTGAAACGTTTCGGCAACAGAAAAACTAATTTCAGTTCGTACCCAGGAGCGAATCGATTCAGATTCCGTACCGATACGTTTCGTTTCTGGAATCGTAGGAGGAAAGCCAGCGATTCGGCTACTTAGCCAAAAAAGAGTCAAAAAAAAAATTTAAAATGCAAAATCGCGTGAAAAAGTGTCAGAAATTATGCCGTTCGAACCAAGTTCAAAATTTCGAACCCCGCCCCTGCACTCCACAGTAGGGTCCGAACCAGAACCCAAGAGGGATTTTCAAACCTCAAATGGTTAGCCACGACCCAAATTCCGGACCAAATCGAACTAACCGACCGGGGCATAGTAACCCAGAATCTTAGGTATTTTCTATCAAAGAATTTTGGAGAGCTTCTGTATTGCAGGTTTAGCTCTTTTGAGAAAAAAAACCCTTAAAGGAATAAGTGGATTGGACGAAAACCCAACTCCACATTGAGAGGTGGATTCATCCAGGATTCATCATCGAGCTTATTTGTAGATTTGGCATATTGGAGAGCTTCAACCAGGTAGGGTTTGAAGGAAAATATCATTCTAGCTAGGGTTTGAAGTTTATTTGCAGATTGAAAACTTATATTTGCAGATCTGAGTTGTTAGCAACCAAGAAAGGGTTTGTTCATTGTAAGTTTCTTCATTCCTCTTGGGCGGCTAGGGTTTTTGACAATTTGGAACAGTTTTGTTGCCAAATATTCCCAAGTTTTTTACTGTCATCATTTTCATATTGTTGGGTGCTAGGGTTTTAACTTGATTTTGGGTTGCGGTCACCAATAGAGTCTTCAAATTCTTTTCAACCCAACAACCCTTGTCATTCTTCAAGCGCCACTCTATTAGGCATGAGTTGACAAGCTATCAGACTCACCCAAACAAAATACACAACTCCAAGTTTCTATCACTGAGGTGTTGAAAATATTTCTAATTGCCTAAGACCCAATAAAGTTCATCCCCAACAACAGCACCATAGGCGTGAGTTGACAAGCTATCAAACTCACCCAAACAAAATAGACAACTCCAAGTTTCTATCACTGGGGTGTTGGAAATATTTCCAATTGACTAAGACCCAATAAAGTTCACCCCCAACAACAACTCCATTTGGTTGGCGTAAGTTGACGAGATGCCAAACTTACCCAAAAAGAATCCACTAGCTAAAACTGGCAATCAAGTTGCAGAGGTGTTTTAAATATGCACTAGGCTTACACTTCACCAACAACGACGCCATTTTGTTAGGTCTCAAAATCACTGCTCCACTTCCTACAGCAAAATCTCACTCACAAGGCTAGGATTGTCATCATGCAAGTGAAATCAGCTCATCAACAAACTATGGTGGGATAATGGCCAGCTCTATGAGAGTGGGTTAGATATCCTATGTTTCGAACTCAACTTAAGACTTGGGAGGGTATTCCCAATGGTATACCTTAACAAGTATTCAAATCACATTAAATGATTAATAATGAGACAAGGACAGCCAAACCCAACTTGATGACTTAGCCCCAAAGACTGTCATTAGACTAAGAGCAACTTGCTGCATAAAACACCTATATAGCTGATAACCATATGCAATCATGAGCCACATGAGATAGATTCATTTGAAACTCGCTGAAAATAAATACATGGTTATAATACTAGGTCATGAATGCCTAGAAACTACTACTCCTATAAAATTGGTTTATGTTTAATTTTATGGTGTGAGATTGGTAAATGATTCTAGACCAATGCCTATCTATTGGGCAACAGAGTCACAGCATTGATAAGAGAACAAACAAGAAAGGAAGAACATGCAGCTATGTATTAACATACACTAGGGAACATGAAATCTTGCAACAAAACATACTTAGTAATCTAAACACAACTACATATATTCATACATAAAATTGACTAAGATCATTACAAGCCTTGCGATGTCTTCGGAATGCTATCACATTTATCTAGCTCAATGTTACATTCATACTAGAAAATGTGGCAAGCAAAAGTATCTAGCTGCAACTAAGAAACTCTCCTAAATACATACCAAGTGCCATGGAGACATTCTACAACAAAATCTCATTACAATATTAATCTTCTTCTATTTCGGGTCTACGATCTCTCAATAAACTACATTGTGACATTAGTGGATGCCCTACAACTTCCTTGGCATCTGAAGAACAAATAATGATCCAACCTCTTTAAAAATGAGACAAAAATCTAACATATACACCGAGGTGCCCAACCCTAATCATAGCACACTATGGCAGTTCAAAATGGATGATAGAGGACAAATTGGGACCAAATGGACGCTGCAAATTGAAAGATGCCTCTGCAATAACTTTCAGTAGTTGAAGGAGCGACACCATCAATGCAAGCAAATGGAATGAATGCACGGCTATTAGTAATGGCAGTAGGTGAATTTGAAATCTGCAAATAGACACATCAAGCACAAAAATACTAACCTAGAGTCGCGTCATAAATTCTTGGTTGGTGGAAGAATCATCAATGGTTAATTGATCTTCATGGAAAATCCTTTGAGGGGTAATCGCAAGCCCAAAACATGACACTCAGATCAATTTGTTGATGTTTTAGCTGCGGTAGATATCCTTCTCTCAAAATTGAAATAATAAATGATATATAAATATTATTTTAAAGGCCGACCCAAGATGAAAAGTCGCCTTGGTTCTTGAATGAGGCCGACCCTTGTGAAGAGTCGCCTTGCTTGTGAAGAGGCACCTTACTTTGTATATATGGAAGGAGATGCTCATTCATTTGATCATCGATTTTATTCTAAAGAGACATTCTCACTTATCAAGGAGTTTGTGCATCTACAACAGATCATATTATTGCATAAAGCAGATCGACATTAAGGAGAGATCATATAATTGTGTATTTGCATCTAAGTGAGGTGCGATTCTTTATTGCATTATATTGGCCTTGTGTGTGGCCAAGATTGTAAGCAGATTTCTGCTCCTTTAAATTCAATATATAAGAGAGATATTTTGGCTGGGTTTTTCTCCCTCGAGAAGGAGGGTTTTCCCAGGATAAATTTTGTGTTCTTTGTTCACTGTGTTGAATTTTCTGTTAATTTGCATTTTCTGATTAAAACAACATGGTATCAAAGCGGGTTCAAGGGAAATTCGATCAGAAGCAATTGCAGATTTAAGATCACTTCCAGGTGTGGAGGAATTTGATTTTATTTTTAAGCTTCAGGTGCTTTCAAGGAGTTCGATATTTGAAGCTTCAGCTGTGATAGAATATTGTTATAATATTGGAGCAACAAGACAATATAGAGATATTAGGAGGAATCGCGTCTAAAGGCAGCAAGTCGGGTTTAGATATCACTGTGAGAACAAATCTGGAAGTATATGACTGTGGTGTGGTTGTATATGGAAAATCACGAGCTGCTGTTGGTGTGAGTGGATGCGATGGTACTTTGGTTTCTTGACATTGTTCTGAAGATCTGTGCGGGCTGTAATGGAGTTATGTTTTGGTTCTTGCTGAAGACAGTGTGTAGGTTCTATGTTATCTCCTCTCATTCTTGTGTCGTATGGGATATGAGTTTAATGGAATGCTTAGGTCTGAAAAACAGTGTTCATTCTTCAAGTCATATGAGCTTCTGCGCATTGGTGTAAAGTTTGGAAATTTACCTATGGTGTATACATTTGAGGCTTCAGAGATTTCAGGGAACTCTATCATTTACATTTAACAGCTGAGAAGAGACTGCAAGACAAGCACCTGACTACATCTATTGACCAACATAAAGAGATAAGTATTTTATGTTTGAATAATGATCATGAATTTTATAGTTAATAATAATTCATGCAATAACATTGGGAATAGTGAATCATGTATGCTTCTAGCATTGATATTTCTCTTCGGGATAGTTTTGAACTATTATTAATCTCTCTAAAATGCTTCCAAGACGGATCAAGGAGCAAAAGGATGATGAGAGATTGCATAAGGAATTCAAGGGAGGAAGAGCTTGCTACATCTTGTGAGGAAGACACGCAGGCTGAAGAAATGAACAAACATGAAGACACAACTTGCTGCCATGGACTGAGTTGGTGGCACATAATTGGAGACGTTTGTTCGAAGAGGAGGAATTAACATTCAAAGGGAGTCTAACAATCCATCAGAGGCAACCTTGGACGAGGAGGTCAGAAGGTTGATACTTGGAGCTTCAGAGGGAGTCACATCATCATGACGATCTGCTGTTAGTGTATATTTCTCTCATGGAGAAGTATGAGGTGAAAGCCCTTGTTAGTGTGGGATCAAGGACGGAGAAGTATGAGGGTGAAAGCCCTTGTTAGTGTATATTTCTCCGGTGAGAAGTATGAGGTGAAAGCCCTTGTTAGTGTATATTTCTGCGTGGATGGAGAAGTATGAGGTGAAAGCCCTTGTCTATATTTCTAAGATGCAGAAATATGAGGTGTGAGCCCTTGTTCATCTCTGAGATGAGACATCACGTTGAGAGACTCTGAGATGAACCCTTTGTACTTGTGTTTTTCTACACATGGGAGTAGCCATGGTGGATGTCATGTTGAGAGACTCCATGACGACATCACGTCGAGAGACTCCATGATGGGCACTTGTACGTGTGTTTCTTTCCACACATGGGAGTAGCCATGATGGACGTCATGTTGAGAGACTTCATGACGACATCACATTGAGAGATTATGTGATGAACCTTTGAGCTTTCCACAAATGGGTGTAGCGATTGTGGGAGTCATGTTGAGAGACTCCATGACATGGATATCTAGAAGGATACCTCCCTAGCTAAGAGGGAGTGTTGATGTTTTAGCTGTGGGAGATATCCTTCTCTCAAAATTGAAATAATAAATGATATATAAATATTATTTTAAAGGCCAACGCAAGATGAAAAGTTGCTTTGGTTCTTGAATGAGGCCAACCCTTGTGAAGAGTCGCCTTGCTTGTGAAGAGGCACCTAACTTTGTATATATGGAAGGAGATGCTCATTCATTTGATCATCAATTTTTATTCTCAAGAGACATTCGCACTTATCAAGGAGTTTGTGCATCTACAGCAGATCATATTATTGCATAAAGCAGATTGACATTAAGGAGAGATCATATAATTGTGTATTTGCATCTAAGTGAGGTGCAATTCTTTATTACATCATAACAGCCTTGTGTGTGGCCAAAATGTAAGTAGATTTCTGCTCCTTTAAATTCAATATATAAGAGAGATATTTTGGCTAGGTTTTTCTCCATCGAGGAGGGTTTTCCCAGGATAAATTCTATGTTCTTTGTTCATTGTGTTGAATTTTCTGTTAATTTGCATTTCTGATTAAAACAACACAATTGAGCTTCAAAAACACATTTGGAACTCAAAACTAAATATTACGGGATTTCAAGGGTCATCTAGATCAAGGGTGAGAATTTTACCTCTATCGCGTTCTTGTGGGAACTTCAAGTGCAAGTGCATTGTAATGTCCCCTTTATGGGAAACCCTAATCCTTGCCCTAATTTTTTTGATGATATCCTTTATGATGGCCTAATGTTCAGATTATATTCTTTCCCTCCTCTCCCTATCAGGCTCAATAATTGCTGCAAGCATTATTAATGTATAATTGTATATATAATAAATATAATATCATAACGTCAATGGAACAACACATCAAAAATGTGACAAAATGACTAGTAGCACACATGATTCATTATTTCCCATATCATCAATAAGAATTAGGCAACATAGCATCATGCATGAATTATTATTAATTGCACTATTAATGAAATACTTATCTCCTTATTGTAGATAACTTCCGCGGATATCACTATTTCTTCAAGCTACCGTTCTACTAACTTATTAACTCTTTATTCCCCAGCCAACGATGTCTTTTCAGATTTGAATAATACATTCATTCCCCTAATGATGCTCATGGCTCCTAAAGTATTTGGATCTGCTGTTCTGAAATGTATATACATATGTATATATATATATATATACTCCTGATGTTGTTTACACCTGGTTGTGTCTGATGTCCTGTTCTTTACTATACAACCTTAGTGATGTTTGAGGGGCTCTCTAGAGTGCCCAGACTTGTAATGAGATATAGAATAGCTCCCATCTTATCCATGCGTTGCCCAACAGACTCCCCCCCCTCGGCTTCCTCTTAATATCTTTTATATCTCCATTCATGATCAAGAAGGGACGTGTCTTCTAAATGGTTATGACCATTGGTTAAGTGTTCTTAATTTAATTACTGTTCGATGGATATTAATTGCATGTCTTCTTAATATATTCGTTAATTTCATAATCCCCTAATCGCTTAAATAATCATGTATATAATTGACATTTCCATTATTTGTGATTCAAATAAGCATTCGCTGTGAATACATGACCAAAGCTTCAATATCCTATCGAGCACTCCATATCGGATCAAATAGGAACCCGACGGCATGACCTATTGAAGTATGACTTGCTCAGTGAATTCTCCCATATTGGTGTACTTCCGTGTCTTTCCCAGAGCAAGGGTACGCATTCTGAGATATACAAATTCAATCGCTTATAAAGGTAGCAGAGCCCACAAAGTCAATAGTGCCCGCAATATACTATGGAAATTCCTTGTTAGTCATGAAGGCTAAGTGATAACATTTAAACTTCCGTATGAGAACATGTTCCATGATTCTCCCCTCTATCCATTTGTATAGTATGCCTGAAGTTTGCATTTGAAGGTCGTGATCCTCTGCCCGAGCCGTGACTTTGAGAATGGAAGAGTCACTTGGCTTCATACCATCGATGATCAAACTCTTGATTAAATAATACTTATTACTATTATTCTACTATGACACATCTTAAGATATATTTATTTATTTATTATAATATTAATTACTCTCCTTAGACTATACCATGATGTTTGTTGAGAGTACAACGCCAATACCTTGCTTAATATTATCATTATGATGTTTATAATTGATATTTTACATTTCAAGAATTGAATATTAATATTAATAATATTATAATTATGATATCGTCTTTGACAATCATAATTATACTGATATTAAATGCTTGAGATTAAACATATTTTCTTATTTTAATGCCACGATTTTGGGGACATGACATGCATCTACACCTTTGGTAGATATATCCATTTCACATCAGATCACCTGCAAATCATTTATAAAGCGCCTTCAATCTTCAACATTTTCTTGTAGGTTGGAAGGCTCCATTGAGTCAAAGCGACCGAAATTTCCAAG
Source organism: Sequoia sempervirens (assembly GCA_007258455.2). NCBI lineage: Eukaryota > Viridiplantae > Streptophyta > Pinopsida > Cupressales > Cupressaceae > Sequoia > Sequoia sempervirens. The sequence goes on along the minus strand of VDFB02381948.1, from coordinate 7,616 downwards.
TGGAATTGGTGGAAAAGTCAACTACATCTACACTTTATCAACATGTCTAGTTCGTATAGAAAGCCCCGCAAATGACATTAACGCAAGGTGACATTAGCATGATGTAAGAACAACTGTGAGAAAATGATGTGGAACTAGTTTGCAAAAAAAGTCAACTAAACTAGATGAAAGAATCTAGAAATGTGAAGTTTAGATGGAAGAGGAAAGTCCGCAAAAGGAATATTGCAGAGAACAAGAAGTGAATTGAACAAATGCACTTGCAAGAAAGAAGTTCACTTGAAAATTCCCACAAAGAGGAAGATGACATCAGCAAGCAGGTAGGGGAAGAGCTAGGGTCCATTGGCCCGCAAAACCTTTGCTTAGCCAATTTGGGAACGCTCTTGCGAGAAAATGCTAGGCAAGTGGAAAATGCAAGAAAATGGTCGGCATGTGGAATGAGTTAGTTCACATGAAAATGCCTGCAAATGTCCAAAAGCAAGAATTTCCCACAAAGCAGAAAATTCTAGGTGAGCCAGATAAGAGAAGGGCGAAGAGGTGAAATTCAAATGGAAGATGGATTCCTACAAAACTGACACTTAGTCAATTTTCTAACACCTAAAACCTTTGCGAGAAAATAAGCAAAACTGCACATTTGCAGGGAAATCCATCAGAAATGCACTTTTGCAAGGAAATCAAATAGAATGGGATATTGTAGGGAAAAGGGGGTGAATCGGGTGGGAAGGGAAAAACCCACAAGGGCATAATTTCTTAGCCATATGGAATTTTTCAAAACTTCAAAAGGAAACAAGACTTAATGTGTTATGCTCTATCCACTAATGCTAAGAAATTTTCACAAAAGACCACCCATGACAGATTTCTCAAATCAGTTATAAGCTTGGGAAAAATGGGTAAGGCACAAAAAAAAGGTAACTACAAATTTCGGTCCCAACAAACCATAAACACTTTGCTTCATATAACAACCTATGTTCTATATTCCAAATGGTATATAGAAAGGCTTGAGAGAATGCCTACATCTCATGATGAAGATGAAAGAAGGGCCCATGAAGGCACTTCAAAATATGTCTATTGATGAGGAGTCTACTTTACTTTGAACACAATGGCTGGCTTTTGCCAATCTCCATGGTCCAATATTTAGCAAACCAAAGGCAAAGACAAATATAGAACTCAAACTAACCCTATTAGATGGTAGATGTAGCATGGCAAGAATGCACGAGAGTTGAGGATACTTACCACTCACCTCCTTTCACAAGTTATCCATTCCTCTTTTGCAAAGATGTCATATCTCCGAATTGGAGGTATATTAAATTAATTATTTATTAAGTTATTCCAATAAAACATAACATCAAAAGGGATGAATTATTATTTAATTAATTTAATATAAAGTGACTTAAATGAATTTAAAATAAAATAACAAAATAATAAAGTCACCTGAGGAATAAAATAATCTTTCTTCTAGAAGCTTCTGGAAAAGTGAATGAGAAATCTATTTAAGAAGTTGTTGGCTAAGCATTTGGACACACTTGATTTGGAATTCATTTCTCATTACCTGCGTGGTAAGAAGTTGAAACTTAATGCTTAGCATTCGCTCAAAAGTTTGAAGACTCTAGAGTGCCAAGTTCGGTTGTGAAAGATCAACCCTAGTTGGAGTTGAGAAATCCATCCAGGGTTTCTACTTGTGCTTCATTGAGGAGAATTTACAGGTGCAGTAGGTGTTGTATTACTGCATTAGCTGATTAGTTGATATAGTTGGTTTATTAACCTATCATCGCCATGGCAGCAACTAGATTATTGTTGCAATTGGTTTGATTAGTTCACCTACAGCAGCTGATGTATTGTTGTGCTTCAATCAAAGGGATTATTGAAGACATTTCAAATTTGGGAAAATTCAACACTCTGATTTGAAAGAGAATATTCACTTCATTGGGAAGTTTGATATTTTGTGGGGAAAACTTCATATATTGTAATTGTTGATTTTGGAGAAAATAAGAAGAATAATATTTAATCAGGGAGGCGCCTGTGTGTTTGCCTGATAAGAATTGAATTTATTTAGGGAGACCGATTATTTTGGTAATAGCAATTCTATTTGGAAGATTGAAGTTAAATATCAATAAGACAAAAAGTGAGTTTTCCTGGTGGGATGATTAAGAAGATATTTCCAAAAGCAGACAAAATCAGGAAAAAGACAAAGAATCAATTTAGTGTCGAGTTCGATTATTTGCTTAAGGAATTGCTTTTTCACTAGGAGTTGTAGAGAGCAGCTTGGGACGGGCAAATCAAATGTAAACATATTGGCGGCCAATGTAAGAAGCAATATACAATTTAATAATCAAACAGGAGGCAAGGATTTAAATATTTGCAAGGAGATACAAAGACGCCACCCTTTGACATGGTCGCTAGCTGCCAAGAAAGCATCATATTTAATATTCAGATCGTGGTTTGGTCTAATCAAGGTGCTAGGTATCCAAAATCATATCAGGCCTGAGTTGGTATAATACGTGGTCTCTTGAGATTAGCATATGCACCATTCTGATTGGCACTATTCACGTCACATCCTGCTAGGGAGATGGCACGAATTTGAGGAAGATCTCAACAACTACAATCAAGTGCTCCAGCCAGCATTAAATCAGGTTCATTTACATTGTAGCAGTGCATTTAGAGTCCCTGGCATCACTGCTTTCTACAGCAGGATTGTAATTCAATTGTCATCATAATATTACCTTCACTCAGCAAACATAGTTGCATATGATTAGTCAATGTTTTGAACATTATATTGCATCAATTTGGTTAGCATGGTCACTATATCATTATAAGTCATTGGCATATATTGTTGCATTTAGTATATTATTGTATTCAGTTTGCATTTCATACTTAGTTCAATACAAAAGGATTTGGAAGCTTCATAGAAACTGTTTGTAGAAATGCCACCTTGATGTAGCTGCTTATTTGCATGAGTTTAATCATTCTATTGCATTGGAGATTCTAAAGAGGAAGTCAGCATTGCATTTTAGTTACTAAAAGACTTGCATTGTACTCTCATAGACATTAAGCTTTATTAAGACAAGTCATTGTATGCATCTCATCATCAAAAATACAAAAGAAAACAGCATACAATAGTTACCAAACAAATGTTTGACGAAATGTCCAAGACAAAAAATTGAAAATTCACATCAGAACAGCAAGGGACATTACAGTGGTATCAGAGCTTGGTTCTTGACAGCTTATTGGCGAAAATCAGTTGGTTGAATTTTCAGTGTGGGCAGCCAGCTAGTCAATCATGGATCAGAAATATTATCGCAAGCAAACAAAAGTCCAAAGACATGTGAGCAGCCAAGTTTGGAAGACAAGTTGAAATTTTTCACAACGAAGGTCAAAACAGACATGGAAAGCCTATTTAAATTGGTATAAATCACAAAACAAAAAGCGGGAGAAACATTGTAAGGTCCCCTTTTTAGCGTGATCTTGTTTTGTGATGGTTAGCCTATTATTTTGATCCTCGTAGGCTAGTGTGTTGGATAGAGGATCTCAGTGGCAGAGTATGGTGGATATTGTAATTTCCACCTCTTCAATTCAGTGTTGGGCTCAGAGTAGGCCTTTGCAGTTCAGTGTTCGCCAGCTTCTAATGGCACGTCAAAACACTGAGAATTGAGGGAGTTATGAATATTTTAGTGGTTAAGTCATTTAATATTATAAAGTTATGATTTGACTATATAATAATTAAAAGTCACTTAAAATATTATAAAATAATGACTTAATAGTTATAAAGTGAAAATCAAAATCACTAAAGTCATTTAAAATGTACACCAACTTCGTTGAGTAAAATAATAACTATTGAAAGTGACTTTAATACATTTAAATGTATTTTAAATGCCAAAAGTCATGAATTTCTTGAAATGCGTTCCTTTTTGGGATATAAGGAGAAAAGGGGCAATTCAACCTCATTATTGATGATCATTTGAAATTGCTTCTATTTTACTTCTCTGTGCATTTGTCTGAGACAAGGGTTACAGTGAATTTCTACCATTGAAGAATGAGAAATCTTCAATGCTTTGCAGACTTGAAGCTGTGAAAGACCAGTTGAATCTTTGCTACAGGGATGGCTTCAATTCAAAAATCTATTTGAGCTTAATCAGAGTTTTTAAGTTTTGTATCTATCAACTTTCAATAAGGGAGAGGGTTTATTCTTCTTGAACGCCATTTCTCCTCAATTCTTCAGCATTCAATAAAGAGTCGTACATCTTCATTAGAGGGTCGTACTTCTCCTTGAAAGGCGTGTATCTTCCTAGCCAAGGTGTGTGAAGTAGATAGGTGAAACGCCTCGTTTTGGGGCCTGTTCTTGCTACCATCTTGTACACCTAGCTCAATCATTTCCTTTGATCTAGTTTCTGACAAGGAGAAATCCAATTCTAGAGGTGGAGGTTGCTTTTCACCAGTTTCAGCATTTCTTGCTTGCCATGTACAGATATGCTTTATTTAATTAATCTGGAGGTTTTCGGGTATGTCTATTGTTTACAATCTATCTATAGCAGTTGTTTAATACTCAATACAATACCAGTCTCCATATTATTGCTTTGATTTTAGTTTTAGCATCGCTGGTTGAAGTTGAGGTTCATAACAAGGGTATCGTGAGCTTTAACTCGCCAACCCGAGGGTTAGCATCTGCGCGGTCACACCAAAGTGGGATATAACATGTACTACTCACGCAAGAGACCTCGGATTGGCAGAAATTCATTTGAGGAGTTTCCATTTGATAATCCGGCTCGGAGATACCATTGGAAAACATGGGAGATAGAATGATGGTGAACCACACAAGAATCCTCGTAACAATGAGGATCACAGCCGTGGACATTTTGAGAGAGGTCTTGTTGCTAGACAAGAACAGTAGCCAATGCTGCGAGCCGAAAGTACGCTAGCACTTGAACATTCCTAGAGATAGTTACAAGATCAACAGGAGGAAGGTAGTGTACATGGAACCTCGGAGGACACATCTAACACGCACTCTGGCACAGCCCACTACCAATGTTGTCAAAAATGATCCCTGGCGGAGGAGGACGTGGGTCGAGGAGTGGGAGGTGACATGAATTTTGCTGATAACATCATGACACTACATGATGAGTGGGATGCCTTGCCCCAAAGAGTTAAGGATCACCTTAACTTTGATAGATTTATGAGCCAAAAGAGAGAGGATGGCAGGAACAGGACAGACAAGAGACCTAGAAACAGGAACCATGATCTAAGACAGGCAACAAAAAAAACTCACTTTGACCAATTTTGATTGCAGTGACAGAGTCACAACTCAAGCTTGGGTGAGTAAACTAGATACCTTCTTGACATTACGTTCAATGGTAGAAGAGGATGCCATAAGGTTCACAACTCTACACTTGGATGGTGTAGCCCATGATTGGTGGCACCATGGCATGGTTACATTATAGCATGACCAGATCACTACTTATCAGGAGTTCATAGATAGGTTGGTTGAGAGATTCGAAAAATGAGATCCAGAGTTATACTTTAGAGATCTCACTCAACTAAAGCAAATGGGCAGTTTAGAGTCCTATATTGGCGAGTTTCAGAAACTCTCGATCATGGTAACCAGAATATCAGAGAGGAGATTGGTCATACTTTTTGTAGAGAGGCTATTTGAGCCTATGAAGGGTTGGATCAAGGCTTTTGATCCCCCTACCTTGCAGGAGGCTGTGCGGAAAGCTCATAGCATGGAACTTACAACTTCATGTAGTAAGTCTGAGTCAAAACCGTCCTCATCCTACAATGATGACAAATCTGATCCAAAGAAAATAGAAAACCAAGACCAAAAGGAAAAGTTTGCAGCACCTTTGGATAAAGAGACAATCAATGATTTATGTAGGAGGAAGCTTTGTTTTTATTTCAAGGGCCCTTATGACATAAACCATGACTATCCTCTTAATCCTAAGGGTCAGAATAGACAAATGGAGTGGTTTTATGAGGGCGATGACATGACTGATTTATCAGACCAGCAAACTGTTATTGCAGATGGGAGCTTTCGTTCTATCACTCTCCTTAGTGAGAATTGTGGGAAGATAGAGCAAGATATTTTAGAGGAGGAGGAGCATGAGATGTTTCAAGAGGAGTATGATTTTGTTTCTTGCTCCAGGGGCTCAAAGGTGTTTGATTGGGATCAACACAGTTATGAGGTTCAGTTTGTGAACAACCCTCTTTTTTAGGCCGATGCTACATTGTCTCTTGATAATCCACTCTTCGAGGTAGATGTTGATTCTACTCCTGACTCTGAGTTAGGGGTGAACATTCACCATAGTATCTGGGATTCTTTCAGTGCATTGAGATTTCAAACAGGGCTCGTTGAGGATTTTCATAGTGTGTACATGGTAAGGAGTGTTCACAATTTCACTTTCGATCTTCATGTACATGATTTGTTTCGGATACACAGTTTAGTTGTGCACATACTAGATAGTTTGTATGTCATCTTACATTGTGAAAACATGGGAAGCAAACTTGGTCAATTTTTTGAGTTGCTTCCTCTTGAGTCTTTCACTCTTGTGACACCTGATGTTGGAGTTGATATGGTTCAACATGATTCGTCAGTTGTTCAGATGTTGGTGTTACAAGAGTTGGTTGGTGGCATGAGGGACACTACATAGCACTTTCCTTGGGATCCTAGTGGAGTGGTGTATTCTTTGTTGTTGATATTGCTTGAGGACAAGCAATTTTAGGGAAGGCGGACTATAATGTCCCCTTTTTAGCATGATCTTGTTTTGTGATGGTTAGCATATTATTTTGATCCTTGTAGGCTAGTGTGTTGGATAGAGGATCTCAATGGCAGAGTATGGTGGATATTGTTGTTTCCACCCCTTCAATTCGGTGTTGGGCTTAGTGTAGGCCTTTGCAGCTCAGTGTTTGCCAGCTTTTGTCAGCACGTCAAAACACTAAGAATTGAGGGAGTTATGAATATTTTAGTGGTTAAGTCATTTATTATTATAAAGTGATGATTTGAATTTATAGTAATTAAAAGCGACTTAAAATATTATAAAATAATGACTTAATAGTTATAAAGTGAAAATAAAAATCACTTAAGTCATTTAAAAGGTACACCAACTTGGTTGAGTGAAATAATAACTATTGAAAGTGACTTTAATACATTTAAATGTATTTTAAATGCCAAAAGTTGTGACTTTCTTGATATGTGTTCTTTTTTGAGGATATAAGGAGAAAAGGGGCAACTCAACTTCATTATTGATGATCATTTGAAATTGTTTCTATTTTACTTCTCTGTGCATTTGCCTAAGACAAGGGTTATAGAGAATTTCTACCATTGGAGAACAAGAAATCTTCAGTGCTTTGTAAACTTGAAGTTGTGAAAGACCAGTTGAATCTTTGCTACAGGGATGGCTTCAATTCAAAAGTCTATTTGAGCTTAATTAGAGTTTTATGTTTTGTATCTATCAACTTTCAATAAGGGAGAGGGTTTATTCTTCTTGAACACCATTTCTCCTCAATTCTTCAACATTCAATAAAGATTCGTACATCTTCATCAGAGGGTCGTACTTCTCCTTGAAAGGTGTGTATCTTCTTATCCAAGATGTGTGAAGCAGATAGGTGAAACACCTCCTTTTGGGGCATGT
>VDFB02381947.1:0-26566 GCA_007258455.2 Sequoia sempervirens | reverse complement strand
AAAGAGATTTAAGAGAATGCTAAACAAAGTAGTTTTGGAGAATGTTCACCTTCATAAAATAAACAGTGAAGCCGTTTATCTGCTTGGGTCCTTGTATGCCTTGAAATTGATTGTTTAAAATCAAATGAGTGTCTATTATAAGTCTGTGAATCAATAAAATACTTAATGCCTTTCATATAATTCGATTTGATAATTTAACAAGTGTGTGTTTGTGAAATTGGCATAGTAGTAGTACCTGAATAATTTGACCATTGGCAAGTAATAATGTCCAATGGAAAGCACCAAGAAATGATATTCTGTCTATAGGTTACCTGTTACTAGTCAAAAACTTATTGTTATGGCCTTTGGGCACTTATGAAAATCTAGAAAAGACACACATTCTGAATTTTGCGTGTGGTTGTAAATCATATGTCGTTCAAAGATTTGGGAACCTTCCATTATTTTTTTTTTTTGCTTTATTTAGCGAAGGAAGGAAAAAAATATTGCAACCCACAGATATTGAAATGATTGAAACATGAGGGAATTCTTGGTAATGGGTATGAACAGATCTTCAAGATGCATTGCAGGATCACATTTTTGCATACCGATTCTAGATTCTTTGGACTGGACATATTTGTCCTGTTTGGGTTGGGCAAATTTTCGTAGGAGGAGATCTAAAAATGTTTTTTTTGTAATCTAATATTGACTTAATAAAAAACCCTAAACCTCACTAATAAAAGCAAGAAAAAAAAACATACACTTTCATACATGTCTGCCAGCATGAGACAGAAGAGCGAATTAGGAAAGAGATGCTTTAACGTTTTGATGTTATTGAAGTATGAAGCTCTCTATCATTTCTGCATATCTATGTATTTTATTATTTACAGGATTCTGCTCGTAAACTTTTATGAAATTTTATTTTTTATCTGTTTTATATATAAAGGGATTTTTCCACAACCGTTTTGAAGATTTTGGATTCTTTTGACCTTCCAAATGAATTGAAGTTTTTTGAACCTGGTAACTATGCATTTTTTTACATCTTTAAACAATGATTAGTCAGATGTGCTCCTTAGTCTCCATTAACTCGCAAGGTTTGACTCTTATGTTTCTTGGCATCTTGCACCATTTGTTGAACCCCTCTATGAGACTTATGTCTACTTAGTGTTGACTGTTAGAAATATTATTAATTAGTTTAATCTATTTATCTATATATGTATATATGTATCATATTTGTGCAGCCAGCTGCTGCCTCTCCAACCAACCCCTATATATATATGTATAACTATATATATTATATTTGCGCTGTCAGACCTGCTGTCCCCAAATTTTGGTACATACTCCTCCCATTCCAAAACTACATGGACCATAGATGAATATATACCTAGGGTTTGATAGACGAAACATGTATATTTCATTAATTCCTCAATGACATATAGCTTTTATGGTCACATCCAAATTTTTTCTCGAAATGGCTCAAGGCATGTAGAACTGGATTTAATATTTGCCACTAGTCTGGTCCCTGATAAAAATAAAGCCTAAATGCCTAGATACTTACTAGGATTCATAAAAATTTAATAAAATGAAATAGAAGAACTACAAAATAAAAAAGGAAGTTGAAAGCAAAACATGATGCCCTATAAGGTTTAAAGATTTCCAATGCTAGACTTGGATAAGCAAATCACTTGAAACTGTATAAATAAATTGAGAATTTGAAGAAGAACCTCACAATTAACACATTTGCACTGGGAGATAGAATCTACCCAAAGTTTTTAGATTACTGTGTCAATTATGCCATCAGAAATAATGCAAATTATGCAGTTGAAAAAAAGAAGTAGCTGGACAATACTTGCTCATTCCTCGATTATCAAAATGTACAATTTAATACATTATATCTAAAACAACAAGTATCAGGTCATTGCCAGTTGAAAGTTGATGGAGCATTTTTCATGTCGAAGCATCACATTCTGCATTGTATTAATGTGACATTTTGTATTGTATCTCCTTCACCTGTGCAAACAAGTTACATATTCAGATAACCTTTTTTGCAAATTACAATCAAATTACATATTCAGATAACCATTTTTGCAAATTACAATCCTTTTGGGCCATTATCTACCAAAAGGTGGAAAATGAAGAAAATGTCTGATTTTTTGCAGTGTCTTAAGAGGAGTAAACCCTAATTTTCTTATAAATCTTTCAGACATGACCTCATTTGATAGAATTGGGCAAGGTAGAGTTGCAGAGTGAGTTTTAGAATAATAGAGGGAACAGGTGCGCTGAGCTTTTCAGGTGATCCAGCCAACCTCCAGACACAGCAATGCGAAAATATGTCTACAGTGACAGATTCAACAGCAGTCTACATTCAAAGCTGTTTGTCATGTTTGACCATGGACAAAATTATGGTTATGGAGCAGGGCCATCACAATGGGTTTGGCCATGGTTAAAACTGTTACATGTAAAACTTAAAACGGAAAATTCTGAACTGTCAAAAAGGAGTTTAACTGTTTCATCATTGGTCTTGTGTGTGGGAGACTGTTTATATCTTCATGTCAACCCATCTGCTCGTCTTGACTTACGAATATACCCTTTGTGGGTCTTGTAAGACCATTCTTGGATCATCTTCTTGATCTTTGGATCTTTTGGGGGTTAGCTCTTCGTGAAGTGGGAAAGATCTGCCCATAGTTAGGGGTGTTTGAGGGAGTGCTTTAGATATTAGTTGATTGCACATCTGCATTTGGCTGAGGGCTGCAGTGTAGCATGTTTGTGTAACAAGTATTCTGCCAGCATTTAAAAGCATTTGGATGCTGTTGATGTTGCTGCTACCCTGTTGTGCCTCTATGGAGGCAGCAGGCTTGTAAAGATATTTACTGATAGTGGAAATGAGGTAGCATAGAGCTTCACTCTTGCTGGAGCTTTCCCACATTGGGTTTCTTCAAGGGTAAATTTTTATGTTCATCTCATTTTGTTGTTGTGGTAACTGGTTGATTCATTGCTTGCTTAAATAAGTTAAATACAACTCCTACCACTATTCATGCAATTAACAAAACATCTAATTGCTTCGTAAGTTTGTAGGTTATGCTTCTCAATGTTTGTTGCTGTTGTCATTCATGGACATTGATACCATTTCTTTCTTTCTTTGTATAAGACACTATGTAACGGCATGATAGATAGATAGATGTGCTGGCGACTTGATATTTACCAGATTCTACTTCATTTGATGTCTATTATATTGGACCCTATTGTAGAATTGTAAAATCTTGTCAAAAGGATCATAAATATTGGATTTGTTTAATTAATTTATCATCATTTTACCATGACTGCAAGAGTTTGTAGCAGAATGAAATGTTTGGCTGTTATAAGTTTGATAATTCATAATTGTTTGTCTGACTGAAAAAAGGAAGCATACAATTGGTTGGGTCAGATAAAAAGGGAAGTTGATGGTTGACTGCATTTATAATTTTCTCCAGGCGAGAACACATGGCACAAGGGCTGTTGCAACAAGTACAACAAAGTTTTCTGGTACAGAAATTTCAAAGCAGTCTTCTTCTGGTGGACTTTTTTCCTGGCTTGGTGGAAGCAAGTCCAGTACTCCTCCTCTAGATTTTCCTTTGCCAGGTGTAAAGCTTCCTCCTTCAATTCCAGATCATATAGAGCCAACAAAGACAAATGTCACAACTCTACCAAATGGTCTGAAGGTTGCATCTGAAAACTCGCCGGTATGTTTATCTCTCTTAACTAGTTTATGTTATTTTAATCCCTTTTTTGTGAAAGTAAATCTGTTGTTTCTGATGCCTTATTTACAATATTATCATTTATTTGAATTAAATTCTATATTGAGATGGACTTGTAAGTTCAATTTCTTATTAAACTGTTTGATGATCAGAGTTCTACTGCATCAATTGGATTGTATATTGATTGTGGTTCTGTGTATGAGACACCCTTGTCAAGTGGGGCAACTCACCTCTTGGAACGAATGGCATTTAAAACTACAAGAAACCGCAGTCATTTACGGATGGTTCGTGAAGTGGAGGCTATTGGAGGAAATGTTACGGCATCAGCATCCCGAGAACAGATGGGGTATACTTTTGATGCACTCAAAACATACGTACCAGAAATGGTTGAACTGCTCATTGATAGTGTGAGAAATCCAGTTTTTCTTGATTGGGAGGTTAAAGAGCAGGTATTTCAACATGCTTCTCAATACATTAATTGCATTTTTCCTATATTTAGGAAGGCTTACAAATATTCTTTTTCTTGTTTTATGCATTTATAAATCTTTGCTTTAACAAATATTTTGAACACGTATTTGTTGCAGCTAGCAAGAATCAAAACTGAGATTGCAGAGATTTCAAATAACCCACAAAGTTTGCTTTTGGAGGCACTTCATTCTGCTGGCTATGCTGGTGCATTAGGGAATCCTCTCTTGGCTCCTGAGTCTGCCATAAACAGATTAAATAGTACAATTTTAGAGGAGTTTGTTACTGTAAGTGTTGTTTCATTTTTTTATATTCTAAAAATATGACTTTCTTGATATTAGAAGCAAAGTAAAATGTCTTCACAACTATGGTTTTGTCAAAGAATGTCCATCCTACTGACAGTATGTAAAGGTATGTAAAGTTTCACTTGCTGCTATTTTAATCTTTGTGCGATGATTCATTCACAGGAGAATTATACTGCTCCACGCATAGTTTTGGCAGCATCTGGAGTGGATCATCAACAACTGCTCTCTGTAGCTGAGCCTCTGTTGGCAGATTTGCCTCAGGTTCCTCATCTTGATATACCAAAGTCTGAGTATGTTGGTGGCGATTTTCGGTGTCAGGCAGATTCACAGGTAAGATATGTCATGTATTACATGGTTTACTGTTTATCATTAGAAGAATGCAGTTTTTGATCATTTTGCCGAATATTATTCTTTTTTGGGTAAAGCATTCATTCTTTTATCTGTTTTCATTTTCAGTGTTGCTGCCTAATATGTTTTGCCTTCTGATGGTCAGAGTACTCATGTGGCTCTTGCATTTGAGGTTCCTGGTGGTTGGCACAATGAGAAAGATGCTATTGCTTTAACAGTTCTGCAGGTGCATTTCAATATGCTTTAGGTGTACTATTGCCAAGTATTTTGCACATATCTGTAGTGTTGGTTGTTTGCTTGTAGAAATGACGCCTGTTTTAGATATGCAAGTCGTTTATGATTTTATATGGTAAAGCATTTTTTTGTGCCAATTTCAAAATGTATCTGTTTTGTATACAGACACTTATGGGAGGTGGTGGTTCTTTCTCAGCCGGTGGTCCTGGTAAAGGGATGCATTCTCGATTGTGTAAGTCCTATTGTCGTTAAGCTCCATTTGTGGAAAGCATATCTTTTACTATCCTATGTAATTGAATATGCTAGTAATCAAGAATCTGCTTATTTCATATGCATTATATTTTCTTTGAGTGTATTTTTATATTAGTTTATTCATAGGATATACTTGTAATCCTAGTAATTAAGAGCAGAGGACAGAAACTTGTGCGGTTTCAGCTGTAAATGTAATGGCCAATACTAGTTTGAGTATCAATGCAGTATAATGTTACCTGTTCTGTGTAACATTATTAGGCCTTGTTAGCTTTTGTCCATTCCTTTATTTATATTTTCATTTAACTGCATTGAACTTAGATTTCTTGCAAAGCTGCATTGCATTTACTCTTACCTGTATTTTAGGTACATTATGGAAATACATTTTAGGGTTTTTTAATTTGAGACTACTGTAATCAAATAACAGATCTTCGTGTTTTGAACGAGCACCAAGAAGTGCAGTCATTTAGTGCTTTCAACAGCATGTACAATGACAGTGGTCTTTTTGGCATCCATGCGACTACGGTAAGATATTCTCATGTTGTAAAATCTCATTGGACTAGAGTTTTATGTTGGGTTATGTTTAGGCTATTTTAGTGTTATCATGCCTAACAACACTATTTGTTTTGTTTTGGTATTTGAATTATATATTATTAAAGTTTCTAATATTCAGTATGTGAAATAGTGTGTGCAATAGTGCTTTCTGTGCTCATTGATTGTTAAAAGTTTATAGGCTTTTAAGGATTGAAGCATTTTGGAGTAAGGGAGAGGGTTCAATCGACTCAATACTATTGGGGTCCATTAGTTGCGATGGTATTTGAATAGTGGAGTGCCATTTATAATTTAAAGTTAGAATAAATCATTTGGAAAAATCAGTTTTTTCATGACAAATAGGTGCACCATAAATGGATGACACAATGCACAATCCATGGAACAACCTTATTTTCTTTACAATTAAACTTCCCCTTTTGTTATACCTTCTAAAATGCCTTTTGAAATCACTTGAAGACCTAAAATGAAGATGTGCCACATATGTTTTATATTTATTGTATATTATATGTGATCATTTTGTTTTTGCAGAGGATTTTTTTTAGTATTACTGCATATAAAATTGCTGATATACAGCTACATCTGTTAGGGACTGAATTCAGAGAGTACAGAGCACAAGAAGCCTTTAAACCTTTACTATTTATCTTAAAAACTAAGTCGCTGGTTTGGGAACAGGTTCACCAGTATGGCAATTTTTTCCTGGCTTAGGTGTGGCTGGGTTTGGCTGTACAATATATCAATATATATATTCAAGGAATCAAATACATTTCAATTGTGTATAAAGAATTTAACTACTTTGGAACTCAATGCTCCAGCTTGAAGAAAGGGGAAGCACAAAAAAGAACAAATAAACTCAATGACCCTTAATCCCATAACTTGCAAACACTTCTTACATGGAAATGCAGGGTCATCTTACATTGATCCTTATCCCTTCTGAAGGAAGACTTCTTTTTTCTTGTAACTGTTGTTCAATGAGCTGAACTGTAATCTGCAGAATCATCACTCTCATGCCCATAAATCAGATTCGGATCCCTCAAAGGAGGAGAATCCTCATTCTGAACAATCCTTCTCAGAGTCTTGGGAGAAACAAGTGCCATCTTTAGAGGGGCCAAACCACAGATTGGAGATATTGTGGTCCCAGTAGAATGTTTAGGTTCCAAAAGCACCCATTGAGGTCCCACCAGAATGATTAGGCTCTGAAAGCACCCATCACTTCAGATCTGAAAACACACAACTCAGGATCTTTAGTTTCATCTAGAAAGATTTGTTGGTGGCTTAAATCAGCTCCATTCCACCAAGTAGTTGGCTTCTTTGAATGAATCCCTTTTGAAGTGAAAATATTGAACAAGCCTTCCACCAAAGGCTCCATAGTGTAGCATAGTCTGCACCTAAATGCTACTACTTCATAGTGCTGTTGTTGCTTCCAAATTTTGTTGCCTATCTTGAGTGCTATTTCCGTTGGTAATTATTTGAAGAGATTCATCTCTATGAGGATCCGAGCACAGCTGAAAGTAGACTATAGGTGTGCCGTGTGATTTTTTCGGAATTGCAATAAATTTTCCAATATAATTCCCAATAGCAGCAAGGTCGGAAGAGAACTGATAGTTTGGAAGCGGAACCCAAACTGGGTTTTTTGAGAAAGTTTCAGTTAGAGAGTTGAAATCAGGATACCAGGGGTTCAGACAAAGATAAGCTTTGGCCTAAGACCAAGGTGCGATCTGGAGCAACAATTCCCTAACCTTTGTGGATCTGCAAATCACAATGAAGAAGCCCTTGGCGCAAGAGCAAATGAAGAGCTCCTCTTCTGGGAAAGCGACAGATAAGTGCATGTTTCATGTGTACCTCAATGACTTCTAATACTTTCACTGCTGACTCTAAAATTATAGAATCTTCAGACAGAACTCCATGATCAAAGGACCTTGTTTTGGCTAGAGAGATTCAAGACTAGGCCAATTGTGAGAGAAGCTTTCCAGACTTGAGCGCCCTTGGGGAAAGCCAACATTTGTAAAATGGATCTGTGGAGTGAGAAAACTTCACAGCTCACTCGCAATTTGGAGGCTCAGGTAGGATGAGAGCATGAAACCTTTCTGGGGGCTATATAAATCAATCTCCCTAAAGAGTTACCAATAGTTTTTAGGCTTGAAGCCTGCCAAAATCTAAACAAGGGCTAAGGCAAAGGTCTCAACAGATGGAACAAAACCCCAAAAACTATGGTTTCGTACTTCATAGAGCTGACCTCCAACTTGAAGAACCTGCTTCTAGAAGATACTGCTGATCTTATTTCATGCCGCAAACTACAAATAAGAAATCCTTTTGCACAAGGATAAAGAACGAGATTCATTCTCCTCTGCTCTTTGATTTGTGAACCCAATTAAAGGCTACGAACCAGGCAGCATCCTTATAAAAATTTCAACAAGTATGTAGCAGAAATTTTAGAAATTCAAGATAACAGAAAAAGACTTTCTTATATCAGCATTCTATTACCAGCTCTCATGTACAGATGCGCAGCCTGTGACATTTAACTTAGAACAATTTATTATTCAAAAAGAAAAAGAAGACATTCTGTATTTCAAGGCGTCCTACAGGTTACGGCTCTGTCAAACTGCTCTCCTAGCTCAATACAACATCCTTTTCTTTATGCTTGCTTTCTGTTCGTTTATGTTCAGTTTTACCATTCCTTTGATCAACCTCCAGTGAGCCAATCTCCCTCTACTACCTCCCTTTCAGAAAATATCATTTACTTTTAAAAGGTAAAGGCATCTGAAACCACCCAGTTCAAATTTAGACTTGCCAGCCATCCAACTCATCAAGGATAAATTTATTACTAATAAAAGTTAAACGCAGGGACAGTTACTGTCTGCCAGCCAGATTTTAGACAAAATAAATGATTGCATCAGCATAAAAGTCAACAGTTCAGAGTCGAATAATATTCCTTGAAGCACCCAACAGGTAAGACTGCCCAAAATAGCAAAAAGAAACATCCCAGTCACTTGGTCATTACAGTGGTCAGAGATAATGGAATAACTCAGGCTGTGCTAGCATAACAATTCCAAAGAGCTAAAAATAGAATGTAACAGCCAGGTGTAGAAATTAATAGGAGTTTTACTCCAACCCAGCACCTGCAACAGCAAAAGAGAACTTGAGAAAAGAAAGCAAACAAAGAAAATCACTGCCAAAATTGAGCAAACAAAACAATCAGCAGGAAAGAAGGGAAGTTTGGATGCTCCCGCATCATTCCTTTTACAGATTTTGGGCATTTTTACATTTCCATTTCAAGTTAAGTTGATGGTTTTGCATATTTCATTTTCAAGTTTCTCGTTGTAGGTTCCAGCTTTCCTTTTCTTAGACTCTACACAGAAAATAAATCTGGACACTCCTTCAAGTTTGACTTCAAAGTTCAAGAACAGACAATCAAGGACAGAGTTCCTAAAAGAGAAAACTGAAAAGAGTTATTGACAGCCTCCTTTCAAATAACATGCATGAATGCCAAATCACCCATCAGGGCAAATAAAATTTGACTAAAGGCAATAAGAAAATTCTGTGGATTACAAGCTATCAGGTAACTTGGAGCTAACAGTTTGGGCAGTTCAGAGGAGTTTGTGAAATGAAGCAAGGTATGTGGAAACGTTTCCTAGCATTGATCGAAGAGGAGAGATGTACAGTTTAAATTCTTTTACAGTTACAATATGAGATGCATAATAGAGAGATTATTAAAATAACATCACATGCAAGTATAAAAGACCACAACACAAAATATACATGGGGAAAACCCTTTTGGGAGAAAAAACGCACACTCCAAAACCTGCACAATGTATTATCGAATCATTGGTGATTACAACACACTTGCAATGCAAGTTCTTCCAAGAGTATACACAAATGTTGAATTTTAGAGTAATTCCAACAGCATAACAATACTTGCAATAAGACCATACTAACTACTCCCACAAACACCTTATTTATAGAGAAATATAAGGATAGAGGAAGCTTCATGAGCAAGCAACAAGGAATGGGCGTCCAAACCCATGTGGCATACTTTTCCAACACGTGGTTGACTTCTGTGACACTTGTCCAATGATTCCTTACCCCCCCTTGCATGCCTCAATACTTGGGTGCCCCAAATATGCCCCAATGTCATGTCCCCAACATTGTGACAATAAGATAAATAAATATATAGTTAAAATATTAACCAATTGATATCTTTATAATTATAATTGTCAAAAGACAATATTATAATTATAATTATTATATTATAAATATTAGAATATTGATACTGACAATTTAAATATTACAAAATTATTATAATATAATAAATATTAAAATATATAAAAATAATATTAAACACCAACATAAATAATATTATAATTATCAAAAATAAAATTATAAATATTGTGATGGAATCATGGATTCAATACTTATGATTAATAACTATTCAAAATGACCGACTTCAAAGAGAGATAAAAACATATTAAAATAAAGCTTATTTGCAGTTAAGGTGGATTATATAAGTTAAGACTGCCGTCACCATAAGAGCATGACAAAAATAAAGTATAAAATAAATACTATAAAGTGGATAGAATAAAACAAAAGATAAAAATTAAGAGGCAGCGAAATATCCTAAAGCTATGATTATCTAAAGCGTCGTCTTCTTCCATGGAAGCATAGTGTATAAATAGAAGAAGGGATTTTAATGTCTGGACTACCTTGAGAAAAGTCATGGCAATGAATAAGGAATCGAGATATCTAGGTACATACCAACGCTAGGAGATCGAAGTCCGTGGAGTTCAATCATTCCCGACTCGGCAAAATAGAGGGAGTCAAGTGACTATCAAATATTAATCTTGCCGTTACCTTTAAGGGTGCCGACTGAAGTTCCTTAAACCGTTTCATTGAATCCATGTTATGAAATGATTGCTGAGCATATTGATTGAATGGATGGAGTTTTTGAAAGAGAATTTGTGGAAGGAGAAGGTGGGCGTTTGTTGCTAAGTATGCTGCTGCCTTCATAGTTAATTTATATCTGCAGTTTTTAGATAAGACGGGCCAATAAAGACAAATTCGTTGGAGGCAATTTCTAGCGCTGCCCTTAAAGAGTCATAAGGCATAATATTCATTGAGGGAGGTTCATATTAAATCGTGGCAATCAAAGGAAGACTTCAGGTCAACTAGCAAATGAAAGATACAGCCCAGTTTAAAGTATACTTGGTGCGTGTGAGTCTATTTGGTGCTGGCATGAGCAATTCATACCCAGGCGCAGCCTTACCTCTTCATACCTAATCTTGTTTACTCCTCACGTAGGGTTGTGATTGTATTTGGCACGGTGTGGGAATTGCATGAGGATACTGTAGCTATGCGAGAAGGGTTAGAGACTTACACTGCTCACTGAGAGGATGCACAATGGTCTATAGGCTGGTCATGGTGAATGTTGATTGTGCAGATGACATTTACAAGCCACTGTTGATTGCTTCCAGACTGGGAGTGTTTACCAAGCCTGAAAGTAGTTCTAATACCTCTGAAAATATATATTTCTGTTACAAGTGTTGGGATAATGCTGTTGTTATTCCTGTGTTAAGTTGACTGGAATCTGCTCAATACCAGTGCTTCCCTGAGCATGTATAGACCCAGGAAATGTATCTGAAATATCATCTATCTATATCAGTTTGGTGATGAAGTTGTTTGTAGAAGTTGTGTATCTATTTACATGAGCACATCATACATAAATTTATCATAGTGCATGAACAAGAAATCATGTTTGATTAAATGGAATAATCAAACCGAAAAAATATCGGAAGACTTTATCACCAAGAAAAGGGGACATTACACCCAAATAGGTATGACAAATTCCTTACAATGTCATAGAATCCGTCATATATGACAACTCTTACAGCTGTAAGAGAATCTGTCATAACCGACTAATAATAGAAGATGCTTCTTATACTCTCTTACAACTTGTCATAGGTCAAACTTGGGCGCCCACTTTCCCATACAAAGATGCTAATCGACACTTGTCCAACCTGTCATAGAATCTGGCTCTTGCGGGTCATAACTTCGTCATAGGAATCCGTCATAAAATCGTCATAGGAATCCCTCAAAGATGCCGACACATGTGAAGGAATCTCTTCCCAAAGTGGGATGCCTACATTGCCTTGTGGGGACCACAACATCCTTGTCACCTTCCATGCCACCTTCAAACATGCCGACAACTCACTGTGCCAATTCATATTAGATGACAAATAAATATGAGCAAGAAATTATGACATAGACATAATTAAATTAATAAATTAATGCTAGGAAATTGCAAAGGTTGAGACACCTTAATTTCCAACAGTTTGTACAACATGAAATACTTCCATTAAGTGGTAGAAACATAAACATTCAACAAGCAGTACATAACCTAAATAGAGCTGCCATTGTCATTAACGCACTCTGTCAGTATCCAGAATGTCAAATTCAATATGCACAAAAGGACATCATTCTAATGAAGTCATTTGCATTGTAGCCAAGATCCCCTTAACATTAATGCACCTACTATCTATCAAATTGTTTATAAGCCCCTGCAAGCCTTACATATATGACTTGTCCATGCACAATGAATACATGATTCTTTCAAGCAGGCCCAATGGATGCCTATTGACCTATGTATTTACAAGTTCATCATTTAACATCCATGCTGGATGTACAAGTTAGTAGTAAAAAAGAATCATTGATTTCTAGACTGATAGTCTGGAAAATTGAAGATAGCAGGAACAAAGCAACAATTTAAAACAAGAAGGCAAGCCTGGGGAAGGTTAAAATGCAGATCAAAATCCTTACCACTAATTCTTTAAGGACAAACTGCTAAGTCTTCCCCAAAATGAACCATTATAATCATGTAACACAAGGATAGGTGATCAGCTTAGATTTGAAAGGGCTCAAATCAATTGTTGAAGAGGATCCTGTTACAGAGCATTGGGACATCAATCTGATAATCAAAATCACACTATTTGTTTGTAAGGTAGATAAGCACAACCTTGGAATCACCAGGGTAGGGTTTCTGAAGTTAGCTGAGTCTGCTACATTGTTTAAGGACTGCCACCAATAAAATAGAAGATGCATTTTATCTTCTACAAGGTCTGGGACTCCTCCAAAAGAAAGGTTCCAGGAAGGTTTTGGTAATATACTTTAAGCTTGTGATCAAATTAGCCACAGGGAAAGCCGTACTAGAAGGGATCCCTCCAGCAAAACACATCAGTGATACTTAGTCTCACATAGCCCACAAATTGAACAAAAATGATGATGCTCTCGTCAACAAAGGGGTGGACAAAAAGGATAGATAAGGGTCAGTGAATCCCTATAGTTAATCTTCTTTCTGAATCTAAACAAGCGTGGGCAGTTATAGAAGGCAAAATGCATCACTCCCTGCCCCCATTCCAAAAAAAAAGGAAGACTAGTTAACAGCTTCTGTGTCTTCTGTTGTTTGTGCTTTAATTTATATATTATGAATTCTGTCATCTATGCTTTTCCAGATCAGTTACACGGGTATGTACTCAGTGATATAAGAAATAAATTAAGAATTCATGCTTGATAATATTTTCAGAATTTAAGATCTTTGTTGCTAGGTTTGGTCATATCAGTTTCCATACCCAGCCTGAATGGGTCTGGGTCCAGGGACTAGTACTCTGGTGGTCTACCCCAGGCACAGCCTGGACTACCTGGGTATGTCTGAGATGTACCAAAGTAAAATGCAGGCAAATAAAATGAAAACGTATTCTAATAAGAAAAATAAATTCTTAGCCCATTGTCATGTGCATTCATTCACTGCTCTGGTCTGATCTTTGGATGGGTGTTCTGTTCGGTACACGTGTTGAGTTCAGCTCTAAAATATTTCTTTACCACTTTTGTAAGGGGGGAACCCTAGGTGGGTGAACAAGAAGGCAAGGAACCATGAAGGGCTGACGATGCATGTTCAGTTCTGTAAGTTTTCTTTTTGTAAATGTTTTGAGGGTTTCTGATCCACTGGATTGAAATTGAGGCAATTAGACTGAAAGAATGGGAGCTCAATAAAATTTCAATCTTTTGCTCAACACAAAGGAAGGGGAAGAGGAAATTCACATTGACTGTGACTATATCCAACGATTATTATTTCTATAATAACAACTCATAGATTGATCTGGAATATAAATTAATTTCTAATTAATAACTTATTTCTATATAGTGTATACCAGGAATAATGTGCTGATATAGTATAATGGGACGGTTATTGTCTGCTTATGAGTATATATTTATTATCTTAATATAATAAACTAAACTGCCGAATGTGAATGGGATATAAGTATAGGTATGTGGGTACATTATGCCAGCAAGGCATTTTTTTTTGGGGAGGTTGCGGGGGTGGGCCGGCGCTGGGTACATCAGTACAAAAAATAAAAATAAGTACATGTTTGCATGCTAAAAACAGGACAGGAATTGAGTTCACAATACACATATCATGCATCTGCTAAACAAAACTACCATAAATATTACAAATTCAAAATATGATATGCTAGAATAGATATCTATTTGAGGTGAGCTCAAGGAGAGTATCTACTAAGTACTTACAGATCAAGTGGTATCAAAGGAGTGTTGAGATCAGAAAATAAGAGTTGCTAAAAGGTTATGCCATCCACAAGGTCAAGTGGAGGTGGAATTTTGATCCCTTACAAACCTAAGATTAGCACAACAGAGTGGACATGAGCAGCCAGGTCAATGGTAAGAGAGGAAGAAGATGATTAGATACATTTCAAGAGACTTGAGGATGAAAGATTGATGCGCTTGACAGCATTGTGTTCGCCTAGACAGAGACGCTCGGTATGGCAAGGTTTCATGAAAAAGAGAAGGAACTGGAGAAGGCCAAGTCCAAGCAAGGAAAAACATCATGTAGAGGCTTCTTGATGCAGTCTGGGTCTAGGAGCCCAAGTAAAGGCTGCCAAACCCAGCAGCTTCTAACAGCAGCACTAATGAAGAAAGAGAAAACTCAGAAACTTTCATTTCATGCTAATAGTAAAAAATCAGCATTTAATTAACAATATTCAGAACTGTATGTAAGGGTTCAGTTTGCTATGCACTCAGCACAGCTGCAAATATCCTATGTTCCACCGGCGTCGGGGACGGGGAGACGCCGGGACGGGGGGACAAGTTTCCGGGACGGGGGGACAAAGGGGCCTCAATTTCGGGACGGCGGGGGGGGGGCGGGAGGGGGGACAGGGTGTATATACTATATACTATACATATGGTACTTAAAATGCTAGTTATGAAAAGATGTATAAGACTATTAAGAAGTAAAATAGCAAAATTGAAATACTAAATTAGTACTTGAACATTGAACATTGAATATTGAAGCTTTCAATATCAAATTACTAATTAGAAATTAGAATAGTAATACTCAATACTAGAATGTAACAATTGTTGAATTGGCAAATGGAGTATTTCTATTATATTATATCAAAAATATTTGATTATAAAGATGATTACAATGAGTAGCATGATTATATGATATCAAAACAAGTACAAAATCAAAATGTCAAAATGACAAAACGTAGTGGAGGCAGAGGCCTCTAATCATCCCTCGGGAGGTCGGCAAACTCCTCATCACTGGAACCACTGGACTCCTCAAGGTCAAGATTTGCCAAAGGAACACCAACCAGCCCTATATCTGAAGCATCCTCATCCTCATCAATCTGTGATGGCTCCTCTGGCTCTATCGTTGTGCATTGGCCACTTGGGTATCCTTCTCTATCAATTGACCCAATACTCTATCCCTCTCTGCCAACTTCTCCTCAAGAGCTGCCACTCTCGTTTGCTCAGCTGCCAACTGCTCTTATAACTGTACTATGATGGTTGATTGTATTGCAATTTGGCAATTCCAATAAATTTGATGGGGGTCTGGGGGCAACGCCCGAGGGGTAGCGCCCCTTGCGGGGGTTTGGGGGCAGCGCCCCCAACGGGGTCAAGGGGCAGCGCCCCCAGCGGGGTCGGGGGCAGCGCCCCTCGCGGGGTCCGGGGGCAGCGCCCCTGGCGCGCTCCCTGTCGCGGTACAGGGCGGGGTCGAGGGGCAGCGCCCCCGCCGCCAAGACCAATTTAACACTTTTGAAACCACTCGAAACTACATCACGCACCTCATTTTCATGATTTTTCCACAGGTTCTGAATAGTGCTAACGAAGCCGAAAAATACATATTTTGCATTGTTTCTCTTAGACTTTACTTTCTCCTGGTCGATGCTTGGTACGACAATGGATGGGTCCCACATGCCCTTAGGGTTCGAATAGAACTAATAAAATATTAAAAAATGTTTTAAATTTTTTTTTTTTATTTGCTTTTTGGCTGTCAGTCGCGGGAGACGCCTTATTATTAAATAGACTATTAAAAAAATCTTTAAAAATTGAGTTTTAATGTTGCAAATGGCTATCTGCCGCGGGAGACGCCTGGGCGTCCCCGAGATGCTCGAGGGACGCCCAGGCGTCTCCCTCGGCGTCTCGGGGACGCCCAGGCGTCTCCGGCGGCGAGCTGAGCAATGGTGGCGCCGCCGGAAACGTCGGGACGCCGTCCCCACGTCTCCGGGACGTCCCCGTCTCCGAGACGCTAGGGCCTAGAGGGGGGGACGCGTCCCCGGGGTTCACTGCAAATATCTCATTACCTACCAATTTCAACATCCAATGACTGATAAGAATTAGAACCCCTACAGAGAAAGGAAGATCAGAATTTATATGGGGGAAACAAATTTTTGTTTTCTGTGCCTCACTTCATATAGATATATCTTTTTATAAATAAGGGGTAGTTGGACAAAATAGACCCACCACCCAGCAGTTTTAATACCGCAACAGCTGCCACCCAGCACCAGTAATAGCCTGCCACCAGCATCTGCAGGAACAGCTAGGAGTTATGCCTGCCAATAATAGAAATCGCAGGTCAAAGATGGTATGCTGTGTGCCAGGAATAATGTAACTACCACCAGGAAACTGCCTGCATGGGAAAAGTGCAACAAAAAATAAAAGTACCTCCGGTGAGTCCCAGCAGGAAATCAGCCCTTAGCAAGGGAAGTTTTGAATTACCCAAAGATAGGTGCGGTGGGTCCCAGCAGGAAATCAGCCCTTAGCAAGGGAAATTTCTAATTACCCAAAGATAGGTATGGCGAGTTTCTGAAAATGCAACGCCAAATTTTAAATTTACTAGATGACACTCAGGTATAAAGGGGTTATGTGGGTCCCAAGGAGACAGCTAAGCACAGCATCTTATTCAGCCTGGTTGGAAGGGGACAAAGTGTGTGGGCCCCAGCAAACAAATAAGTCCAAAGGGGTGCTCTAGCTGCTACGTTCCAAAATAAAACAGGAAATCTGCCATGTTACCTCACATAATATAGTGTGTAGGACCCATTTAGAATGAATACTAACAATGCTGAGTGGTTACGTATAATGCCCAAAAGGATTGGAGAATGCAATTTTGGTAAGGCATGTGGGCCTAGGAAAAAGATTGAATCATGCCAAGATAAAAGTGTGGGTCCCATTTCATTATCAGCTCCAGCAGAAATGACCAGCTAGGAAAGAAAATAAAAGAAATTGACCAGCAGAGGAACCTCCAAATACAGGGAGGTTAAAACAAAACCAAGGCCCAAAATGATTGAGCAATGTTTTTGGGTGTGCAGGATTGCCAGAGCCCTGGATGCTCCTGCATCACTTATTCAAAGCTGAAGCTAAGATAGACATACAACCACATGATGGGTGAATCAGCAGTTAGAAACTTTCTCAGTGGATTTCCTAGATAGAGGTCTACTTTAGCCTTGGTAAACTCTCCCCTCATCAACAAATTTCCTCCACATGAATATATATATATATATATATTTATCAATTTAAAAACAACAGATTCAATTGAAATAGACTGATGGTTTGATAGTAAATTCAACTAGTTCAAATTTTATGTTTTAAATTTAAATTCAAATGATATTTTAATTTTACTGAGTCTGATTATTGATATTGATATTCTCTTTTTTAATTCCGAGATAGTTCCGCCTTGTTAAATGAGTCTTTAAAAAATTAAAATGCATATCGAGCATCTAGATTTAATATTTATAATTTATAATTAAAATTTTTACAGTTGCATCAATAATGGCCTGATAAATTCAACTAATGCCCCGGGCTGTAAATAATGCTCTGTAATCAAAGTTGCCAATTTTGACTAGAGTTATTTAGTATTTAGTATTTACATATGTGAATTTTTGCACCTACCTAGCTCAATGTTTGCACCTGCTCATTGGTTGCTAGTTGTGCATAGGAAATCCGAAATAACGTAAAATATAATATCAATTATAATTGTGCTGCTCCCGTGTCTGCTCCCACATGGCATCCAAACTGGTGAATGAAAAATCACGTCCACTCCCACATGGCATCCAAACTAGTGAATGAAAATCACATCTGCCTAGAGTGCTGCAAAACAACCTTGTGTGACGCTTTTTAGGGTTTTCAGTTTTTTTCGTTTTTAATTTTTATGCTTTTTTGGGGCATATACGTATGAGAGGTTTTTTTCATCGAAGACTAAAGGAAACGTGGGCAGGACGTTTTTTGCAAGTAGGGATGTCTCCTTACCCATTTTTGGTATGGGAAACACGTCTCAGTCCTTGAGATGCGCCCTAGGGGATCGGAGATGTGTCTTCCTACAACATTGTAGGACATTTTGTGGTGACTAAGACAATTGCCAATCTTCAACGTTATGTATATTGGCCATATATTCAAGTGGATGTATCTAAGTTTGTTACGAGTTGCAAGCTAGGTAGTGTGTGTAAGCCAAGCAATAGGAAGCTTGTGATGTACCAACCATTGCCTAGGCCTACGAGGCCATGGGAGAGCATCCCCATAGACTTTGTAGGTGGCCTTCTAAGGACAAAACATGGGCATGATTACATCTTCTTGTTGTAGATCATTTTAGCAAGATGGGCATCTTGATGGCACATAAGAAAACACTAACTAGAAGTGATGCAACCAAAGTCCTTTTTGAGAATGCATGGATTCATTTTAGCTTTGGGAGAGAGTTTATCTTAGATAAGGATGCTTGTTTCTTGAGTGAGTTTTGGTGTATTATTAGGAAAGAAATTAAGAATGGATATAAAGTTGAGGAGGTCTATTGCTTTCCATTCCCAAATGGATGGTAAAAGAGAAGTGGTAAATAGAACTTTGGTATAATTGCTTCATTGGTATAATTAGAGATTTATGGAAGTTTGGGATGGTCACTTGACTTACTGCATTCAACACTCTTACAACAGGGCAGTCTACTCTTCAACCAATTTGTATTTGTTTGAAGGATGTTTTGGATACTTGCCACCTTGTTTGTTCAATGTTTGTTTGGGACAATGAAAAGGTGGGCTAGAAAATGGAATTATGGAGGTGTGCCAAAGGTCGATAAGATCATTATGCTGATAGGTGTAACTACAATGGGAGCAAAGGTGGTTGTAATGGAGTGAGGGATAACCAAAAACCCTTAACATGAATTTGATGACTATTTACACATCAAACTTTCATTATGCCCAATTATGGTTGATGATAGTGACGTTTTAATGGGTATAACAGGCCTGGAAAGTTAGTAACCTAATAAACCAACACATATTTGGAGGTGTTTGTTTAACTTTTGTCACAAATCCAATATAGGTGCCTCAAAACTTACATCTCTTGATGTCTTTTAGATAGATGTATTTAATATATCTATGCTAGTTGAAAAGGTGAGGCAAAGTCACATGTGTGCAAGAGAAACTCAAGGAGTCTCAAGCTAGGTATGAATATTGGCATGATCAGCATAGGTGGAGCATAAGTTCCATGTTGGAGATAACATATTAGTGTATCTATGCAAGGAGAGTCTTCAAAGAGCTTCAAGGAATTTAAAATCCATCATATATGAGCCATTTCCAATCGTAGAGCAAGGAAGAGAAAATTTATTTAGATTGTACTTGCCGACATAAAAATCAACTTATTCATCAATGTAAAGAAGTCACATTTGTTTGAACTTTGATGTTGGATGAAGAAGAGGATGTTATGTACCTTCAATGAATGGTTTAACTCTTGAGGAACATGAAGTTGGAGGATGACATCATTTTGGACAAGAAGGTGTGGTGAACATGAAACATGGTTGATTGGGCTTAAAGGGCAACTTCCAAGTAAGGCAAAATGGGTTTCAAAGGATGATGTTGGGAGAAATTCTAGTTTTGGTTAGTCCTAGAGATTTTGGAGTCCAAAAAACTCCTAATGGAGGAGGTATGATTTGAAAATCAAGTCAAATGATGTTGGACCAGTGGGATATGGAGAACTAATTAGTCAAGGAGACCTTGGGACTTGGAAACATGGAAATGTCCTATAGTGGTCTGTTTTAATGCATGACAATTTCAAGTGATGTTTGAACACTTTGGAGGGTAGTTCAGGTAGTCCTAAACATCTCTGAGAGATTTTGACAAAGTTATAGATTGTGAAACTAAGTAGAAAATAAAAATGGGCGAAATTTGGAAAACATACAAAATGCATGGACAAAAAACACATGCTAGGCAAATGTGTGGATGTTGAAAAAAATGTGATTGATGGTCTAGCAGAAGAGACAAAAGTGCAATTGTGATGGTGATTTTCAATGGCAATCATCATAAATTCATTGAGCATCTAACTAACTATTGTTTCGGGATTTCACATGATGATGCGATTTTGTTCTCAATTTGTGTTCAGATGAATCAAACTTAATAGAAAACACTTTTGTACTCATTTATGGACTCACTGGGTACATTTTGTCATTGAATTTTGCAAAAAAAACCAGTGCTTTTAAAGAAATTTAAGCAATTTTTTAAGTTGTCGAGTTTTTGCCAAGATTTTGCCTAGTCTTTGCTGAGTTGCAAATTTTGGGTCTGCCGAGTTTTTGCTGAGTCAGAGTATGCCAACTACGATTAAAACATCATTTGAAGATTGTTTGTTTGAGTTGGCATATAGATATCTGTTTGTGGTGAGCTCAAGGAGAGTATCTCATGAGTCTTTATGTATCTTAGATCCACAAAAGGGCGATGTTGAGATAGTTTTGTTCCTACTGGTAAGTCCTCAAGTCCTCAATCAAAGGTGACTGAAGATAGCCTCTATAGCAGATACAGCTTATTCTTTACTTAATTATTTTGATCTGTCATGAAGACTGTAAGCACTTGAATGGTTCTCCAATCATATTGGCCACTTAATCAGGACAGAAAGTGGTGCATATGCAAGTTATGGCCAGACTACAGACAGATTGTTCTCCTCAGCATGAATCCCATGAAGAGCTACTAAGGTTATGATTTTTTCTTTTTTAGCAACCTTCTTTAAAAATAAAAAAATATAAGATTCCCTTGACATATTTGTAGAAGCACCTACTATAGCCCAAACCTGGACTTGAATGCTTTGGAAGACCTATTAAGTATTAACTAGTTGAGTCGCCTATACACATATTAATGAGTCAACTCTATCCAGTCTATACAAAGTTTTGACTGGCTGAAGATAATATTCCCCAGGCTTTTTTGAGTCTATCTATCCATTTTATTGATAGAGGAAGTGAAAGGGGTCTCTCTCCCTAAATAGTGGCCCTCTGGTTGGTTGGTTAGTGTGCTCTGCCAGCAGTGAGAAAATATGCTGGTGTTTGCTTCTTGAACATCATATTGGATTCCTGCTTTTGTGTTCTTTCAACTTTTGGACCACATGGTGTGCTCAGTGTTTCTGAAGCTATTTGGTCTAACGTTATCTTCAATTGAAGCAATGCTTTTTTCTGCCTTTTATTTGTCTCTCTTTTTATTGCATCTCTTCTTTACTTATCGAAGCACGAGCTTCTCTATTTGGCATGCCTACCAAGGTCAATTATTTTAACTTTATTTAGCTATCTATTAACTGATATTTAAATAATAAATATTAATGCTATGGCTTTGAGCTAAGAAATTTATGGTGCAAAACTGGCTATAATGATATTGATGTGGTATTTAGGTGCCGTTTTTGATATAGAATTCTTGAAGCTGACTGATATAGCTTCATTAAAAATTGAGGAGTCATCCTCCTTTTTCCTCTTGACATGGTGATAGCTCCTTTCAGCTAAGGTTTATGGTATTTTTAATTTTATGTTGATTCAATCCAATCTTCTAAGTACTAAAGCTGTGGATTCTGAACAATCATATTCTCTTCCTTTCGGTGCTCTGTGAATCTATTATTATTTCCTTGAATAGAATATAAAGTTCTTTAAGGTACTGCCCTACCCTCAAAAGCATTGAAGTTACCATCTTCCTCTTTTTAATTGGTTAAGGTAGTAGCTGCTTCCAGCAGGCTTTGCTGCCCGCTTTTCCTAATCAAGTCCTTTATGCACAGCCACTCTAGACCACTGTATACTGTTTCATTTGGTACATAGGAGAGATGACAAAGCTATATTTTCCTCTTTTATCGTAATTGCTTAAAGTTTAGCTGTAGGTAGCATGCTCGGTAGATGCTGCTCTAAGATACATGAAGTGTGTGTGTCAGAACAGCCGTGGGATTTGGTGTTTTTGAAATCAGTGTATGTGTGTGTATATAAAGAATGCTAGCACAAGACAGATTTATTATCATCACTTGTTCAACAATTGTCATCCCCTCATTGATTTCCTGCACACCAATAGCCAGTTATTGAGATATATTATGCTACTTGTCAGTGCCTAATATGCCTGCAGTGAATATTTTATTGTGCTGATTTATTTCTTGAAGCACAAGATCTGTTGTATAGCTACACAAAGCACATATATCACCTTATCATTTAACACACACACTTGTATACTATGTTACCCCAAGTTTCCAGGACGGGGACAGCAGGGGACAGTGGGACGTGTATCGGGGATGGGGATGGGGACGGGGACGGGGACGGGGACGGGAGGGAAGCCGATTTTTAGGGGACGGCTATTAGAAAATAGGGAAAATTTTAAAAATATAGAAAATTTCAAATATTCATATGATAAAGCAATCATCATATACATCATAGAACCTTAACACATAATATTAGAGTTCAATTGATATTTTCATTTCAATGAAAGCAACATAGAAAGCAATCGTCATATACATCATAGAATTTTAACAAAATTTAGTTGCATTCATTGATAATGTGGCATTTGCATATATATTATATACAAATTACATCAAAATGCCCAAAGGCTGTAAGTTTCAACTAGAAAATCAAAATGACAAAAATATAGAAATATCAAGTATGTAGCTGTCCCTAATCAGCATCCCCTAATACTGCATCAAAATCGGAGTCTGAGTCACTGCCACTATGAGAGGCTATCTCATACTGATCCAATGGAACCACAAGCAATGCATCATGTGCCTCCTCATTATCAACTTGTGTAGTATCTTTGGGATCAACATCCCAACGTGCAGCTGAAGTCTGATGATACTCAGGTGTCTGTCGATCCTGAAGCAAATGAGTTGTGTTTTTTTGTTTTGAATGGTATATAATTGTTTTTAGGTTTAGGTTTAAAGCAAAGGGGTGTGGGAGTCCTTGTGGGCCCCACACCCTTTTACTTTTTATTAATTTTGTGGTTTTTTTTTTCAGAAAAAGCAACTCAAAACCTGCTGGGCCGTAGGGGATGGCTAGCCCATCTCCTACTGTTTCCAGCATTTTTTCAAACATCCTGAACCGTTTCCGAAAAAGGCGTCCACACCCCTTTACTTTTTATTAATTTTGTGTTTATTTTTTATTTTTTTAAAAGCAACTCAAAACCTGCTGGGCCATAGGGGATGGCTAGCCTGTCCCCTACTGTTTCCAGCATTTTTTCAAACATCCCTGGGATGTTTCCAAAAATTTGTTGCAGATTGGGGGTGGTGCAAATTGGGGATGGTGCAAGGACGTTCCCAAGGCGTCCCCACATCTCTGGGACATTTCTGGCCAGGGATGCCCCTAATTTTGCCAGGTACACGTCTCCAGGTAACATAGCTTGTATATGAATAGAATATAAAATAAACTTAGAAATTTAGTTGCAATGTTGGCAACTGTTTTCCAGAATTAGTGCAGGTGTGCATCAATTCTGCCATTAGGTTTATTACTGATGAATCCAGTAAGGACTATACCATTTGGACAAATGTTTATTTGCTTGGGTTTGCAGTGGTCTTTAAACCTCCCTTTCAGTTTTTCTGATGCAATTCTCCATTTTTTTAAGTTTGTGACTGTTGTTCCATGAACAGTCAGAAGTTATACTATAGTGGCTCCTGTGGACCTTTTACTTTGAAGAGGAATTTACCTAAAAATAAGGAAAACTAAATTCAGCATATTGTGGACACACATCTATTTTCTGTTATTATTTCAAACTAAATTCGGAATATCGTGGACACATCCATTTTCTGTTTGTTATTATTTCTTGATTGTATTTTATTGACCATGACATTCATTAATTTTACATCTATCCATGGCACTAAGCCTTTTAAATTATATCTGATAAGTTATTTTCTAAATTTTGCAGGGGTCAAACTTTGTGTCAGAAGCTGTAAAGATAGCAGCAGGAGAACTTATAGCTGTTGCAACTCCTGGACAAGGTTTTTTAGTTTTAGTCAATAGTCAATTTTTTGTTGTTTGTGGGTTGTGCTGAACAATTTGGCTTTTAGTTTTAAATCTTAATGGTTGGTTTATTTTGTCTGCATAGTCACTAATGTGGAGCTGAATCGTGCCAAAAATTCTACTAAATCAGCAGTTTTGATGAACTTGGAATCAAGGGTATGTTATTAAGTATGAAGATGCAATTCTCTTAATTTCAATTTTAAAGTGGTCAATATTTATTTGTCACATTCTAAGCTTGGTATCTTTGCAGATGGTTGTGACAGAGGATATTGGCAGACAAATCTTAACCTACGGGGAGAGGTATAATCCTCTACTTGGTACAATCACATTACTGAAGTTTTGTAAAAGTTTCTGGAGAATGGCTTAACAGAATCCATTCATCATTTTGCTTACCTTTCTGAATCACAAGTATATTTCTAAAATTTGGTTGCTACATGCAATTCTACAACTTCTTTGGAAAGAGATTTAAATTAATCAGGTTGCATTTTAGCTTGAGATTAAGAGCATCTAAAGACTTGAGTTTTTAGAGGGTTAAAAAAGGATTTTGTGGTTTTGCAGTGGTGTCACCAAAATTGTGTGTCAAAACTGTACGTAGGGGACATATACCAGCCTTAAATATAGGAAGTATCAGCTTTGGTCAAAACTAATTGCTTGCTTAAACTAGGTGGTGGGTTCCAAGAAATGTTTGTATTCATATATTTGAGAATGGTTTTTGTTGTTTAATGGTAGGTTACATCTGTAAAAGCTCCATGTTTAGATTCTAGAACATGTTTTAAATACATTTTAAACTTGCCCACCTTGCAAACCATGCAGTTTGGATATGTCACTTGGCACTCTGGTCAAATCTGTCTATTACTTGGTCAAACCTATGTGCAATTTCAAAAAATATTCATGTAACTGAAAAAATATGAAAAAGCCCTTTCTTTTGCTAATTAAAAAATTTCTCTTTTTCATAAATTACCTTGTTTTTGCCATTTGAAATAAATAATTGTAAAACAATCACGCCAGTGATGCCATGGCTTTGCTGTTTAGTGTCTGCTAGCAACTCAGGTTCTGAGGGTATGCATTTTATAGCTCAGGATATTCTTCAGTATTAGAATGCACTCCAATAGGCATTAACAATAGAGTTCTAATGGAATATAAACATTGTGTTTTATATATTTGAAAGCAAATCTTTTTCTAATTTCTCCTTTTGACTCCGTTGATCAGACATTACATACTAGATCATCTAACTCTTTACATTTTAAACAGTTAAACCAGTTGCCTCTGTCTTTTGTTGAATGCTGTAAAATATCAACTCATTGTTCTGTCCTAAGGGCTTTGGTGCTTTTATGTGGTATCATTGTGATTTTCACATCTTTATTGAAATTGTAGCCCTTACATCGATTGTGGCTTTTTTCAAAATTTTTATCATATACCTTTCGTTCTAGGATCCTTGACTCCTAACATTTTGAAGCATGATGGTTGTAGTTGTGATAGTAAAATTACGCCTGAATTTGAAGTTTTATATTCTAACTATTTTTGCATTTTTTCTTGAGAACATTAGAACAATAATATCTAGGAAAATTGCATTGAGATCTAGTTTGACATGGATTGAAAAGCAAGCTTTAAAAAGCCAAGATGGCAAGAACCATTATTCCCTGCTCCACTAAGCTGACTCACCAACTTGAGATCCAATTAACAAGGAACTGGGGGTTGGGCAAAGGGCCAAAATTTATTGAGTTTGTAGAATTTCCAAGGGCCATTTTCTGGGCACGGCGGGAGAGGTTGATCTAATATGAATTTTTCTATATATATATATATATATATAGAGAGAGAGAGAGAGAGAGAGTCAAATTTCTACAAGTATAACGGCAACCTTACATTTATACCAGTAGTATAACCATTGTATAATAAAGTTTAATCATGACAGCAGTATACCAGCAGAATAACAGCAGTTTAATCATGCCAGTAGTATAACAGTAATATATTATATAACAACAATAATTGATTGTTTAAATTTTAAAGTTTAGAAATTAAAATTAAAATTTGAAGTTTAAACTCAAGTCACAGACTTCAAAATACAACTACGCTTCATTTGGGCTATCAATATCAAAAGACTCAGAGTTTGTGTCACTCTTTGGCTCAAGTTGTGGTCTGTCCAATGGAATCCC